>CAJUYI010007471.1:0-12106 GCA_910591695.1 Galerucella pusilla
TAATTAGGGTTTATTACTCCTCGTACTTTTTGTACATACTATAGAGAAATGATGATATGAATAGTAAACTTTTCTCTGTATCTCGGGACGGGAAATTTAAAAATCATAACAATTCTCCCATAAAAAACATGGTCTTCCGACAAATCCGATTTTCTGGAAGTTTTTCGGGCCAGCAATTTTTTTTTTGAAAAACGGATCAAATTTTTGAAATGGTCATATAAAAAACCTCTCTGCAAAATATAAACGAAATCGGAAATCAAAATTTTTTTTTCAATGGGAATTTTTTTTTAATGTTCAACTTTGTCCTTCAATAACTTGTCTCTTAATTATGGGCGGGGAGGGGACTAGAGGGAACAACAGCAGCTGTTGGATGTTGTTAACGCGCGAGCATTATGAACATTTCATACATTGACATTAATGTTTTCCGCGTCCACATTATGTCGAATGGTGTCGATCGACAATGCCGATCCAGTGTGGATGATCACCTGACATTGTCGATCCATAATGTGGACGCAGCTTTCAATAGAGGGCATTGTCTATCGACCATGTCGATCGACACCATTCGACATAATGTGGATGCGACTTTAGGTTTTTAGTGTAAAGTAGCAAATTATTGAAATGAAATAATTTTCTTTTTTTAATGTTAATTTTTTCAATAAATCTTAAAACACTTAATATTAAGCCGCGACCACATTATGTCGAATGGTGTCGATCGACAATCTGCGTCCACATTATGGATCGACAATGTCGGGCGACCATCCTCACTGGATCGACACCATTCGACATAATGTGGACGCGACTTTACATTACCTACTTGAATAATATACAGGGGGTTGCATTTTAAATAAGAAAGTTGGTATTGGCCACTGTAACATGACACACCCTATATAATTTTTGTTGTTAAACATGCAAATTTAAATATACAAATCGACGTGTCCCAGCGTTTTGTCCAACACGCCCTATTTAACGATACCAGAAGTAATTCAGTTTTCTCGGTGTATAAATTAAACTGAGTCATAATTTCATACGAGGGCTGCATTGTCTAATATCGATTTCCCTTTGGGGTTTATGTCGCGTGTCCGTTGTTTTTCGTAAAGGGGGATGTATTCATTTTAGTTTAAAAAGGTCGTGTATGCTTTAGTTTGGTGTGAAAAAAAAATCGGCTATTTCGTTTGGTGTTTTTTTAAAGAAAATATGGTTTGTGTTAATGGTACCAATGAGTAAGTTGTTACTGTACATTTTATACTGTTTGAAAATTCAAAAAAAAAAGAAAAATACTCAGAATAAAACATTTTTATACATTTTACCCACTTCTCTTCGTCCTTGACGTTTACTATGACTCAAAAAACTGCACTTTTTTAGGGTACTTTATTTGGTTCTTTCAAATTTGTATTTGACTTTTAATAATTTGTTTTGTGGAAGAATTTATGACGTGTTTTTTTCCACTAGATTAACTTTCAATTAATATTTATTTGGCAACTTATATTCCATAGGCGTGAACGGTACATATTTTTTAAGGAGTGAATGTCTGGAAAATTTTTTTCCAATTTTGACTCTATATTATTACAAATATAAAGCTGCAAAAACCAAACAAATTTTTTTGTCAAATATTATACAGGGTTTTTTTAAATGACACTTACAACGTTTGCATGTAGATACCTCTCGTAAAATTGGACAAAAAATAATAGTTCTTTTTTAAATGGGACACCCTGTATATTCTCACATTTTTGGAATGCCCTTTTTTTCTGATTTCAAAAATATATAATATGTTACTCCTACTTTGTACCGTTTTTGAGTTATGGAATGTTGTAAATTTTAGTTTTAGTAATTACTGTAAATATGAAAAACATAATTTATTAAAGTAAGCTATGAAAATGACAACTAATATGTTTGATAATTAACATTTTTTAGATAAAGTAATTAAAATGGTTCTCAGTAAGAGAGGAAAAGTCAAAATATATACCTATACAAAACAGAAAACAAAGATTTATTTAAGAGAATTTATAAATAATAACTTATAAAAGATATTCGAGATTTCCACCATTATTGTTAATGCATAATTGATAACACCTTTTTATATTATTTATAATAACATTAATAACATTGCAGATGACTTCATTATTTTCATTTAGTTTGTTAATTTCAATTAGTGGAATCCTTGCTTTAATCACTTGTATATTATTATTATTCTTATTAATAAAATCTTCCACCTCTCTGTAATCCCCTTAAATTTGCACGCTACTGAACTTTTAATAGAATATAAAGAAAATTCAGCTGTAACCAAACAACTTTTATATGAGTCATCTTTTTCTAAAAGTAATAATAACGTTGAAAGGGGGTGGGTAATTTATAATCAATAACCCTGTACATTTGGAAAAATATGTCACTTTTCCCCTCCTAGTTCTTACGCCACTGGCATCTCAAGCTATTTTTCATTATTTGGATTCCTCATTGGTTTCCACGTGAAAAACGCAAAACCTTTGCATATCCAAAACTTTGTAGTTATCAAGTGAATTTACTTGTCGGTAGTTAGTGTACGGTGGTTTAACTTTCGGCTGTTGTTTTTGACACATGGGTAACTTATGTTAATGTCTCGTGAAAGGTTGAAGGGTAAAAATCGAAATTTTCCATGCCATCAATATCTCGGAAGGGGCGAAAAACTGAAAGAAAAATTTTAAAAACCAGAAATTTCTCCCATTGATAGGCTTATTTTGGTATCTTTTTGTCCCCCCCTTTCTCTAAGGTCCACATTTCCAAAGTTATCGGATTTGATACGAGTCCCTTAACAAAATTCAATTTACTTTAAGTAGCTGCTATTATTTTCTAATTAATTAGCATCCAATTTGCCTCCTTGACTGAATCATTTATATTCATCATAATAATCATTTATAATTTGTTATAAAAAAAAATAAATTTGATTATTGCAAACTTCGAAAAAATGTCAAATATCTGTTACAATATTTATATATAAATTCTTGTTCATTAAAAAAAATCATTTTTGCTGGAATAATAGTAATGAAAAAATTGTTATTGGTTATAACTCTCAGCTTATTTGTATTTGTTATATTTATTCAATATTTGAAATCTTCTTGTTTTAGCGTGACAGAGACCCACCAAGTTGCCGAGGCACAGCAAGAGAAAAACGCACGACTCCGCGAAGCGTTCGGTATATCAGAGTACTTCGTAGATGGCAGCAGCTTCGACCCAGACCGACAAGCGAAAGAAAAACTCGCCAAAAGCGTCGCTATACAAGAGAAGGAGAGACAGAAAATACTAGATAAGGAAAAACAAAGAGAATTGGATAAGGCTCAGGCACAAAGATACCAGTTGGTACACACACCTAGTCCGGAACCGGAAGAAGTAGAAGCGGACGAGGATGAGGATAAAGACAAAAGTGTGAGGAAAAAGAAGAAGAAAAATAGAGAAAGGTTGGTACCACTTATATTTTTTGTTGTTGTAAAAATGTTTTAATGGAAAAGGTAGAACTTGAAAATTGGTTATATATAAATGCTTTGTCTGAAATCAACATTTTTTTTTTAAATTGAAATATTGACAACAACACTATTATTGGTAAAACAAAGATTTGGTCACTGTTCAACAAAATAGGCAAATGCTTCTATCTCTCCTTTTTTAAGACCCGATACAAAGTTTGCCATCAATCGCTTTATTGGATCACCTGGTTTAAAATATCTAATCTATATAATTTATGCTTAATTCTCAAATTGCTCAACTACATCTGTATCTGTATCTCTTTTTTCATATTTTTCGCTTGCATATAATTTTAAAAATTCAGACAAAATCTGACAACGATGAAATTATTTTATAATTCGTCTGACGCATCATTCTGTCATTTGTCATTGTGTTGTCACTTGTCGTTTGACATATATAAGTATCTTATAATTTTACAGCACACAAGATGAATATAATTGCCAGCAGTTTAATCACTTGTATAAAACATTCTTGAATAGTGAAGAATGTTCAGATAATTAATTTTTGAAAATGTTTGGTTCATGTTTCTCTCAGTTTTTCTGAGTATCATATATTTAATAATATCTGAAGCTTATTGGTGACTTAAATTCTTTAAGTCTACCTTTTGCTATTAAAATTTTATTATTTATTTTGTTGTTGTTTTATATGATTTGTTTTGCTTTTTCTTTTTGTGTACTATTATTTTTTTTCTTGTTTTATGCCATTTTAAAGTATTGGGACACATTTTACTTGAAAAAATGTAAATTTCAATTGTAAAATAAGGTTAACAAAAAGTTAACAAAAACAGCTAAAAAATTGACTGTTAGATCTTTTAGTGGTTCAAAATTGAACTTCTCAAAAATTATTCAAAAATCAAAAAACTATTTTCAATTTTCTGTTTCATTTGTATTGGATTAAATTATAAGGAGGTCGTAACCTAACCTAACCCATAGTTAAGGAATCCGAACGAACAACAAACTACTGCTGTAAAGGATAAATGTGTAATGCACGCCTTTCGCAAGCTGTGCTTAACTTTAAGAAGCTCTTAATTATCCAAAGATATACAACAGATAAAGGCAACAAGCCAGCTCGGTACCCTTCAGCATGTAAGCGAGAGATAGAAAGTAGGAGGTTTTGGCTCTCTTTCTCTAATAGCGTGTATGCTACATATACACATATGTAGACAGAAAAGCCTCTGATCATCTGTCTCTTTCTCTCTCACCGGAGTTCAGATGCACATTCCCACTTACACAGCGCCCTATGGCTTGTTGCCTCTATCTGTAGTATATCTATGTAATTATCTCGCTTGTTGTACCGCTGCAGCTTAAGTATTACGTTTAACGCATGCGTACATGACAACACAGATAAACTGATGACTTTTCAGATTCGGCTTTGAATCGAGTGACAGTTAGCTTATGTTATCAAATGCCCAGACCAGATCAGGCATGAGAGGCAGGCTGCCAGCAAACTGATTCATAAGAGACACTGTTGATTCTGTAATGATATTTGATCATTTAGATCATTATTAGGTAACATTTTACTTGAAAATCATTTTGAAATTTCAAATGCTTCCTCTATCAATCATAAAACCCGTCAACAACATTTGATAAATTGCAAATAACTTCATGTCGAAGAAATGTTCAGATTTAGTGGAAAGCATTTCGGGAAGTCGAAGTCTATTACTTTTGGGATATCACAATCAACTTCGAAAATGCCATCCATAGAGTAATGTTTTTTTAGATTACATCATCTGCTTTAGACTCATAAGTTGTAGGCTTCAGTCATTTTTAGAGGTACTCTTGAGCACAAAAATCTATTGCTAATAGTTCTACTTGGAATATTGTTGCAGTGTTTCCCATGGCTGTTGATATCTTAGTATACTGTAGTAGCTCTAAGCACCTGTGAGTCGCAAGCAGGTCGTTATGTTTATCAGTGGTTCACTAAGTTCTGCTAGGAAGTCACAAAAAACACAGGTGGTTTATTGAATAAAGGAATTACGCCTTCCGACCAAATTAGGTCTATTGAAAGCACATTTCCTAATCATATTTCTTCTATGAAGTGCAGAATTTGTTGGTGCTTGAAGGATGGGATTTCTCCCTCTTTTACTTGAAGTTTGGCAAGATGAAAGAATCTCTTAAATAAGAGATGTGTTGTGTGATGTAAGTGCAAGGGTGTCTTCCTTTTTCCAGGCAGAATTTATTAGATATTTTCAGCCTCATGTTGCACAGGTGTTTATTTTTTCTAATGCTTACTTGTGTATTTAATATGGTTTAGTCATGGAACGTCTTTTCAGAGGTAAGCTTTGTCCGAGGCTTTGTCACTTTCTTCTTTTTTAATTTCGCTTTGAAGGTATTACGACCATCAGGCCTTATGACTTTATGACTAGCTTATCAGCTATTTCATTTGCTTGTTCTCAGAAGACTGTGTTGTTTTCTGATAGTTAATTGAGTTTTTCTTTGCAGTTTCAAATTATCTTTGAGCGCCTTAGGGACTGATTAGTTATCTGCCATGTGGGAGGTGTACCCACAGTTTGTCCCAGGATTTTTTCTCCCTATTATTATTAGGAGGGCACGCTAATCTTCTCTGTATCGTTCCAACTTTAGTAGAAGTTGAATATAGGACAATAAAATTGAATAAATTATATTTATTTTAAATGAAATTTGTTCCAACTTTAATAAAAATCACTTTGGCCGATTTCACCTACCATTTCCTTAAGTTAGTTATTACCTAACTTTAAGAAATGGTTGGTGAACTTACGCATTTAAGTCTTACGTATAAATTCTTCTAGTCCAACTGTGGAAGATGGTAAAAAGAGAAGGAAGAGAAAAAGCAAAAAGAAAGAAAGGTAAATGAAATAAGTAGAAGAAATTGTTATATAACTGCACCACACAAAATTAAAACCCAATTGCATTGAAATTGAAATGATTTATAAATATTTTGTTTGGTGTAAAGACTCATTGTTTGCATCAAATATTTTACTTTCTTTTGTTTATAATAAATGTGAAACTTTTTGATTTCATATACTAATATATTGGTAATATATTTTTTTGCCGTACGTTAAAAAGATGGCTGTAAATACGAACAGGTAATGGTATGGTTTTCCAATTTATAATTTTCCATTATCTCTCACGAAAAAACTTTTTTTACTTGTATTTCTACTTGCATATGTTTAGCAGATCCTCCTACCCGAAATTTGGAAATGTGGAAGGTGCGTTCAAGCCTTAGAATCTCACTAAAAATAAATTGTGTTTCATAGTATTTTTAATGAACACTGTGGTTTTTTTCATTATAATTTTTTTTTATTATTTAAAATAGTCTCAAACCAGGAACATACGTTTACTTGAAAAATTCAAAACTTGAAAATATAGGATAGGATATTTTGCAAGAAAAAAATTCTCTTATTAATATTAACCTTTAGATATCCGAAAGGGGTACATACTGTAGTCCACCTTTTTTGTGGGCTTTTAGTATTCAAAATGCCCTAAATTTTTACAAAAATTATCAAGAAAATTATTTTTTTGACGAGATCAATAATTATCTTTATGTAAAAACAATAAGAGAAAATATTGTTCAGTATATTTATTGATAAATGAAGGTTCAACTGAGCATTACCAAGCAGCTCTATGCAAAATGCAAAAAAATGTAGAAAAACCGTTATGTGTCCCGTAGGATGTGATAGCTTCAAATTACTAGAAAAATCTTTTTCAAAATTTGCAATGTACATTGTTTTAAACAATATTTATGTATAGTTCAGGTAATAGATATAGTAGAAGGAAAGTTTCAAGCGTTTTCTTCAGATTCAGTTCGGGAATTAATTGGTTAGGATATATTGTTGTCCCACTTGGCAGAACACAGTTTTACAAAGGTTCATGAATCCAGATCAGGTTATAGATAAAAGTTTGGACGTATCTAATGTACTAAACATGGTTTTTGTTATGCATAGATAATAGTATATTATGCAATGATCATGTATTAATAACCATTACATGAGAGTTTAAGTTTGAATATGTATTTGCCTTGTACATTGTACTTTTGGTCTGGTGCTCGACATTTCTTTTAAAAACTAACGCAAAAGATTTAAACTGTCATAAAACATACGAATCTCTTGGAAACTGTCAAACATTCAACAGAAACTATTGGGACTGCTTACAAGTTGAAACAACTTTATGTATATTACTATAATTAACACAAAATGTTGAAGAGCTGAAAACATGCCCACATGGCAGCTTAAACGAAAAAAGAGCTGAAGAGACCCCAATGATTTATTTTGCAGTTACACCAACCAGGTCGGATAGTAATTCATGCGGTACACTGTGTCGTCAAAATGTTTTACATTAGTTGTCCCCGTCAGTGTTGTGTTGAGATGCCTAGAGCGCGTTGTTTTTAAAATGTACGCGAGTTTGAAAAAGGGAAATTCTTAAATATCTGGTAATACTGTTATCATGATGATTTATAAAATAGTTAAATTAGGCATTGTTACAGTCCTAAGGATCAGTCTTTAAAGCGAAAACTACCAATTCAAAAACATAGAATTTTCCAAAAGTAATACTAACTTCTTCTGGCTAGCAGACAATTTTTTCAGATTTTCTGCCTAAATGAGCATTATTTACAAAAAATTATACTGCAAATATGAGTTTTGTATACTAATTTAAATCTGCCATATCAATTTCACAATTTTTGAATTAATAAAGATCTGTGCACGAAATTGGGCAGCGTTTATCATCAATAGGATTAAAAATATCTCTTTTCACCTTTACTTTAGTATGGATATACTATAGTTGGTTTCAAAAAGTACATAGAGTATTGGAATGCAATAGTCCTTTAACAAACAGATGTTTTTCGGATATTATAGAGTTATACTCAAACTTGACAAAATATTTTACAATTTAGCTGGTAAGATAGCTATTTTATTTCATAGTACAATATTTTAAAGCACATAATTTTATATTCGACTTGATTCACCAGAAGTTTTCTTTTATAAGCTTGAAAATTGTGGAATTTTTCAATGGTAAGTACAGCCGGCGTCATATAAAACTGGTACAACTATTATAATCCAAAATAGTGTTTTTGTAGCTGTGTAAATTGATCTTTTAAAAATTGTCAATGCTAAACCAGCTGTTATGGTATAATTTCTAGGGCAGTGACAACAAAAATGTTAGTATATGTAATGATGAAATTAAATTTTGTAAAGCAATAAAACAAATTGGAAAAAAGAAAAATCTATTATATCATTTATACACAAACAGTAACTAGCTTAAATTTAGAAATAGTGTGATATTGTAATAAATACAAAAGTATTACATTTTTACAGGTTCGAATATTTTTTTAAATAAAATTTGGTTGGTTAATTAGATGACTGATTTAAAAAAAGGTGAGACAAGGATCAAACTGTAGGAAAAATTGGAAATGGAAGACCAGTTTTAACTAGAATAGAGCTAAACATAGCTTTATCTGATTATTTATACGAAAATATTAATATTAATATATTAATACGGCAAGACATGCAAAATATACAGAAAACTAATGATTCAGTAACAACAAAATCGAGAAAAATTAGAAAACCTGATTCAAACAATTGTGCATTTGTATCCATAAAATTTCAAAAATAACTACATAATTTCAATAGAAAAGTTCACAGTTTTAGATTTGGATACGAGATCCACGTAATTCAGAATTAAAACATTTCAAATAAATGAACTAACAAATAGATCATAGACCATGGTAGCATGAAAGCCATGAAAGTTTACATTCAATAATTAATAACGTGTCATACCCCCATTAATATTGATAAGTTCTTGTAATCTTGTAGGCATTGAGTCAGTTAAATTTAATGTTAAATGTTCATCTTCTCTCAAGCTTTCCCAGGTTTCTTCTATTAGTGTCCATAAGTGCTCTTTGTTTCGTGGAATTGTATTTAAATTTTTTAATTTTTTCACCATAAGCCCCCAAACATTTTCTATTGGATTAAGGTCTGGACTTTTAGCGACCCATGGTAGCGTTTCAATGTTATTTTCAGCAATATAATTGCGTACGCTGCGAGCAGTGTGCACTGAGCAATTATCATGCTGAAAAATAAAATTATCATTGGGGAAGATTTCCCTAACCGATGGTAACATCACTCCATCTAAAATATCCCAATAATTCCTCGCATTTAATCTTCCTTCGATTCTCCAGAATCTCTCCAGGAGATTCCTAAACCTCCTCTATACATCAAAGCCCAAACATTTACAGAAAATCGGCCAGACTTATCATCAGAAGAAATATAATTTTCATTAAACCCACTTCGAGGAGGTCTATAAACTCTAATATGGCCGTCATTATGTGATTGGAATACTTTTTCATCGGAAAAAATTACCCTGCCCCAAAAATTTAATGTATCGTTTAAAACATAATTTAAGGCAAATATTATTCTACCTTGCTTATGTTCTTCATTTAGTTTGTATTTCCGGGCGGCTGCACAATTTTTTAAATTAGTTTTTCTAATTCTTCTTAATGCGGTTGTTATTGAAGCATTGAAGTTTATTGCAACTTTTGCATGTCTTGCAGTATGGAATGGATTTTTCCTCAAATAATCAGTTAATGCTTCGTCTTGCTCCGCTGTAGTTATAAATGGTCTTCTAGTTCCTCTTTTTCTGCTAACAGTTTGATCGTTATCCCACCTTTTTTTAATGTTTTGAATCGTGGTTCTACTTCTATTTAACTCTTGTGCAAGTCGTCTAATGGACCAACCATCCTCTATTTTGGAAATGATTCGCATTTTATCGAATTCACTTAAATGTGCTGGCATCGTGGAGAATGCGTTTTGTCAAATTTGACATATGTGTCTGTTTGTCATTTTGATTAGTTTGGTTTACATAGGGAAAAAAAAGTGTACCAGTTTTATATGACGCGGAGTGTACCTACCTAAATTTACTATTACATTATTATAAAATATTTCGTCAATTTTGAGTACAACTCTGTAATATCCGATAAACATCCGGCTGTTAAAGGATTATTGTATTCAATACTGTACTTTTTGAAACTATACTGAATTTAAATTCGCTTGAAGATTTGAATCTCTGGGCTCTCTTGAGCTGTTGAGCAGCTCACGTTTTTTTGTATTAAATTAAAAATTCTCATTTTTTAATTCTATCTTCTTTAAAAGCGTGTTTTTTAGTTTCACAAACTATCGTCTTTGACATCTATTGAAAACGCACTTTTCTAAAAAAATGACAGTTATTTACATGGAACTGTATTTAATGTACGCCGACTTTTAATAATTCTACAATATCTTTTACTATAAACTATACCATGAACGTATGTTCCTGGAAAAAAAACGTATATCTGTTGGAATCTAAATCGCTATCTGCCAAATAATTCAATTAAATTTTTTTCTTAGATCCCTAAAATCTAAAGACAAAAAGAAAAAGAAAAAATCGAAAAAAGACGAATCATCCGCTGAATCCATCTCTGAAGACGATTCCGAAGATGAGTCGAGCAGTGAAGAGGATAAAAAACGGAAGAAAAACAGGAAAAAGGAGGTTAGTTGGTATAAACAAAATGTGAGGGTATATAAATATGCCGGACGTCATTGAAGCGGCGGCTAAATATTTTAATTCGTAAAATTTTAGAGTGCTTATTAATTTTAGTTCGAAATTTTAGATTTTTTTTCTAACATCTTCATTTCATTTTTACTGTTAAGGATAATAATTAGATTTTCATAACGAAATACCGGGTGTTTCTAATAAAAAGGTAAGTAATGTACCGGGTGTCTGATTAAGAGAGGTAACCCTCTGTATCTCAGAAATTATTTATCATACAGCTTGGAGAAACAAATCTGTATCACAAAATCGCGCTAGAGGCCGTAGTTCACAAACACAAAAACATTATTTTTGAGGTTCCGTACCTAAAGGGTAAAAAACGGACCCTATTATAGAGCAGAGTACTCTTCAGAAACAACATCATAGCAGTTCAAAGAGAAAGTGAAGGAAAACAAAGAGGCGTGTTTGAAACATCAGTTATTGGTTTGATTATTTGAGAAGGGGAAGGATAATATATAAAGAGTAGATAACAAGATCTATTGTATATGCCCTCTTGTTATGCTAGAGCTCCACCTCTCCTTATTACTACACTCCATAAACCAGACCAGGCCAGGCTGTGGGCTTGCCTCCCCATAAACCTTAGCCTCAGAAAGTCTATTATCCGCTTTGGAGCTAAGTCTGTAACCCAATCAGACTGAGTAAACCTGCTACAAATATTTGTGGAGTTTTTCTTCAGATTCTGCATGTGGTCTATAATAAAGGGAGTATAACCTCTTTCTTTTGCGAGACCACCAACAATCACATATCCGACAATTCATCTATGGCCAAACACCCATATCAAAGTTACTTTGTTTTGTCTATCCAGTTATTCAAGGGATTGCTTGTATAGTTCCAGACAGATGTATCTTTCAGATCCTTTAAAGCAGAATAGCTATCAGACGCAATAAATACTTTGACTGAGTAAAGGCGTTTTTTGAGGCTCTCTTGAGCACTCAAATCTATTGCTATACAGTGGACGGCTAATTTATGGAATATTATCATTATTTCGAAAACCGTCGAGTTTTGAGGGTGATCCCGAAACAGGTCGATTTTTGTTATAAAATACCCATCTTATAACG
>CAJUYI010007472.1:0-12105 GCA_910591695.1 Galerucella pusilla
TATATAGATAAATCTCCATTCAGTTATGTTATCAGTTTACAATAGTTCTCTCTATTTCTTATCACTCTTACTGATTCGCATAATCCTGAATTACTATTTTCATTAGTAATGCTAATTAGCTTGAATGTGGAATAGCTAGTGGGGTCCTGTACATTAAACTGTATCACTAATCAGCAACACTTCGGTCTCTCGACATTTGATACACCATGCGTATCATCCAATGATGATGAAAACGCCAAGTCGTCTATGATTCCAGCATGGTGCCTCATTACAAACCGATCCCGTCTCTTGTAACCGAAGAACATACGCACTTGTTTCGGAAGTACTTTCATGAAAAAACGCCTGCTATTGGTGAACGACGGCATTCTGCATCGATTCCATCCAACCACGTGTTCGCTCTACCATTATTTTCCATTGTTTCTAGTCGAGTAATTAAGCGGATGTGAAGGGGGTATACATCCAGAGTTTTAAGTTTATTATATGTCTCCCTTAACATGGGAGGAGCTATGAAACTACACACACATACCGCTTCACATATGCCCTTCCGCAGTCATTACCTTTTTTTTCCTTTTTTTCTTTCAAGTGCTGCTCGTGACGACGTGATGACGAGACGGCGTTTCTAGACTTGTTTTGTTTGTTCCCGACTCCTCGCTTTTTTGTTGTTTCGTTTCTTTCAACGTTGATGCCTTTCATTTTATGCTTGCTGCTACGTGAGTCACCAGAAGTCAATGGAAAAGCTGCATTATTCGGATTAACACAAGAGTTTATACAAATATGACTTGTGGGAGGAAGCGGGGTATATATTCGACTTGTTCGCTGTAGGCAATTATTCGTAAATTACGAGGGCAAATGTATTTTTTGGAACTGAAACATTATTTCAGATTTTTTTGTAGGAATGAAATCATTGTACGTCATTATAGACTATGAGCCCACGGGGAAAAAGTGTCGCGATTTGAAACAGCAGCAAACCCATTCAAAACGATAGTTTATTTTTCTCTTGTGTAGAAAAGTGCAGTGGAAAACTGAACATTTTATTCTTCACCCCCGTGAGGAGAATCCAGGAAAATTGTTGAAAACGTATATAAATATTTGGAAATATGTTTTTTTCGTGCTTTCCACACTTTTATATTTGCACATTATTTTTTATTATTATTTCCTCCTAAAAGGAACCTACTGCACTAGGTAGATGCCGTACAGTTTAAGATGACCTTTTTTGAGTAGGAAAATCTCGGAAAATGAACAATTCCCCGCGGCTTTTCACACTCCTTTTTTTGTACGGCACTATTGTCAAATCTTTATGTAGTATGAGCTACACTACGGTACACATTTCGAACTCCTCCTGAATGACAGATAACATGAAGGATGACATTCACAAATGGGATAGTGAGGCATTACCAAATGATAACATGTAAATCAACAGACATCAGCGAAACTGATAATATAAATAAATGTAAATACAGTGTACAAAGTTGTAAATAAACCAATACAAAGTAAACCAATGTGTATTACATGTATTACATTTTGTTTATATCTTATATGAAACAAATGCCGTACAGTTTCAAATCACCTTTTCAGAGAGTAGAAAATGAGAGGTTTTAAAAATTTTCCTACATTTTCCGAATAATTATTTTTGAACGTCATAGAGTCAGGACCGATCACCCATGATTCTACAATGAAATGTAACATACGGCGTACAGTTTCATCACATTTTTAGGGGGTGGAAAATAAAATGTTCAGTTTTCCACTTCCGCTTTTCTGCTTTTCTGTACGCCATAGTGCTGGAGCCAACTGCAATTTGAGGTTATGGCTCTTTGTTATGGTTAGATGAAGGAGAAGCTTAGCTGAGGCATTGACGTTTTAATGTCAATAAGCTGAGCTTAAGAATTTCTTACTTGACAATATTCCATCAATATGTAAGGAAAAATAAATATTTCTTTTTGAATATTGAATAAATTCAACAATTTTCATAATTTTAACCGAAATAATTAATCTTATTACAAAAATAGACAAATTTTCAAAGCCAAAGTGACGTTTCTGGCTGTCGTTCATGAACGGCGATTTCTAACAAGGAATTCGTTAGCATTTTGGATACAGAATAACATTTATCGTTCGTAAGCGATATTTCATGCAATGTTGCAACTGTTTCTATGATGGTGAGATCTCTCACCATTTCCGAGTGCGTTAAGGGCACCTACGTAATACCATTCTAGCTTAGAATTGATCATTACGGAATTGAGTGCCTTCCGTGCATCTTGGTTGACTATGAAGATGAAAATCGAATGGTTTGTTCTTGCCATTGATTTGTCCAGAGCAGTGGTGAATCACCGTCACTTTCGCTTGGAAAGTTGTGACATCCTTAAATAGGCTTGAATATACTTATCAATTTTTCTGTTTTATCCCTACAATTTCGGCTCATGTACCTACTCACATCAGTTCGTATACCAAGGTGCCAGAGCCTGTATTGGACCATGTTACTACTAGTCTACCTATTTTGGTATAATTGTTTTAATTGTACCATCTAATCTTCATCTTGAGGCTGCTGCGTCAATGATTTGCCCCTCTTAGTTATACCTACACTTTTAGATTCTGGATAAACTTGCAACAGTCAGCACTGTTAGTTTGAATTGACTTTGAACTCATTTGTGCTACGTCTTGCATCAAAATGTATAGTTGTATTAGAATCCCCAGGTCTTCAATCGCAATTCAGGGAGTTATATAATTGGAAACCGTATTAATCCTTATGGATCCCACTTGCACTGTCCTTGTCCAGCTCCGAGCAAGGGTAGACTTAATTAGTGAAAACATTCACATTAGTAATTCCATGGACCAGGAATTATTTTTTAACCACTATTCTGCAATCTATAATCAATATACAGAAAGAACATTTGAATTCACCCCACATAATTCTGAGAAATATATGAAAGGAGACGTCTTCTTCCTCATATGTGGACGTTATAACTTTAACTCTCTTCCCTCTATGGTCACTTCTCCAAGTTTTTAAATTGAACAACCTATACACTATTGCTTTGTCCGTTTCTCCGGTACCAGTGATTTGCAATGATTTGCAAATATGTATAATATTGTGTAGGTTGAATGTCAATTAGTCGTAAGATACCGATGATTACAATTTACTAATAGTAACATATTTATTCGTAACAAATCAGCAAAACCATAATAGTCCAGTAAACGAAGGTGTTAACATGGGCAACTGGTCCAGCAAGAGCAATTTTTTTTTATTTGCAGGTTATGGTAGGCACATTAGATTTCCAAAATGTCAGGTACCTGGCCATTGTCGAATGGTGGGAAAATGGCTCCGAAATTCCAGAAAATCCGTTTCCCGAGCGCTCTGGTTAATCGGGAATTTCTCGATGATTAACTGTCAAAACCGCTTATAATTGATATTGGGAGAAAGGTTAGAATATCCTCTTGCCGATGGTATAATTTTTTTGGCCCAGACCACTGGGTTTTCAAAAAAACTTCCATTTTTCTGAGGGAATACAGCTATTTTTCTGAGTTTTTTCGAGCAGTTTTTTTTCTTTACAGTAAAATTCTTCCCGGTCAAGCATCATACCCGATGAAAGGTCACATTCTGAACGTTCCTTTGATATTATCAAGTATTTCATTTGATGCATCAAAAAGAAATTTGTCTCCAAATTTGTTGTATAATGGATGCCTTTTTTCATTCTCGCACGCCGCCTCGCCACCCATCTATAGTGTGGTCGACAGCGTCTGCTATAGTGCGTGTACACGTGGATGCTTTCTGCTGCATTGTTTGTCAACAACTGACAATTTTACATGTAAACACTATCTCTTCCGTGATTTTCCAAGAATAAATTAGTAGTATTCCAGTGTAAAAAGTGAAATTCAAGTCATTATCAATTTTATTGTTATTATTAAATAATACATTTTGAAATTTTTATTGATAAAAACACAGGAAAATATTGGAAATTCTTGAGCTTCTTTTTTTTGAAGCACACGGTGAGGTTTCATTTTTTTAATTAAGATCATTAATATTGTTGTGGGTGAAATGACATCTAATGATTTGATAAATATTGTTCATTCCTGTAGAAAAATGGAAGTCGCAGAGGATTCTAGTACGCCCGTGTGTTTTATTTGTGATCAAGCTCTGACCGAAGACGTTACAACGGTTACCCGAGGACTAGAAACGTCAGTTTTTAAGTTTCAGAAAACTGCGAACTTTTCAACCACCATTTTTGCAAAAAATATTGGTGTAACGAGAAAAATCGTGGGGACAACTTTTGTAGGTAATGAACTGCTTTTAATTTTTTGTCTGAACAAAAATTCTCTAGGGATCGTAGTTCGGGAGATATCGGCGGAAAACGGATTTTCGGGATCTCTAGAGCCATTTACCAACCCTCCCACAAATTTCAGGCACCTGACATTTTGGGGGTTCAATGTACCTATTATTACCTGCAAATTGAAAAAAAAAATTTCTTGCTGGACTAGATGCCCATGTTGCCGGTATTTTTCGCCTTCATTTACTGGACTATAATAAGTTATTGTGTAAGGTGCTCCAATAATTGCTTTCCATTGGTTTCCATACAATGAAACAATCGAGCCTCCAATGAGTTTCGAACATAATAAAATTTTTTGGGGTTATTCGTCTACATTCTTGAAGTTTCATAAAAAAAAGTGTCAAGGGTTGAATCGAATAACCTAGGTGGCCGTTCCAACATTGTACCTTGCCTATCTATCCACCCAGCAGAAAATGATTCGTTCAAAAACCTTCTTACATCGAGAGCGTAATGTGGAGGTGCCACATCATGTTGGAACGCTAGCAAAGCTTCTGACATGGTATCATCATTTTCTAGCATTCGTGTTATTCCGGGTTCAATAGCTTTCCCGAGTAATTGATGATAAAAATCCAACTATGTGGTCACCAAAAATGCCACACCAAACAGCCCCATCACGTGTGTGTCATTTTCTGCCCAATATCAACAATTACCATATCTGTTCAAATGAACATTCGTCGGAGAAGTATATATTGTACAATAAAGCTGGAGTGTTAAGTTAAATAAGTCAAATTTTTGTGAAACTGAGGTCAAGTCAGTATAGCTTATAATTTTGAAGTTTCTGTTATTGTGCAGAGAGAGCTAAGTCATTTGAAGTGAAACTGGTTGCCCATCTAATTGTGCTTAATGTGGTATGTCAAAAATGTGAGAGAAGTTCATGTGCATACTGAGTTATCTTGAATTATTCATTTCTCCAACTTTAAGCATTATTGACTTGATCCCTTTTACCCGCGCAGCAGCGATTTAATCTTATAAGGAATGTATACCTATGTTTAATTATGATATGTTTAATTATGATATGTAAAGTTATGGAAAAACTACTGCGAGAAATAATCACTGCACTAGAAATGTATAATATGGACAGTTGTTGTTCTAACGTAAGTTGTCCTAAAATGGCTACTTCCATGGCCTCGTTGTTGTATTTGGTGTTTTTCATTGGCAATTGATCCTGTTTCAAAAAATGTTTGCATTGATTCAGTTACGTTCTTATGTGTGGCAGCTCATCTGGGATAGGCACCATGAGATGTCTAGCTGTGGCTGATTTATCGTTTTCGTAGTATGACTCTACAATTTCAATTCTATGTTGAAGAATATACAAGTTTTTATTCAAACTAAGCTACCTACTTGATACTTTATGTAAAAAACGTCGAACATCAGTTTGTCCCCAAGCAAACCTCAACTTCACCGTAGAAACAACCAAGAACACAAAAAGCCCAATGGCTGGTATGTCCTGGATTCGAAGATAGAACAGTTAAATTTCACTTAACAGCATCAGAGTAGCAAATTTCCCAAATATAAATAGCACACTATCGTATCTGTATGAATTTGAATTGAAAAAAGGTGTTTTTATCATGCCATATTAAAAAAAATTGGATATTCAACTTCTTTCATATACTTGGAAAAAATGCAGCTTGCATCATTAAATTTTGTCTTAACTATTTTTATATTCACACGAACATTACCGTATGTTCTTCATTATTCGGTACATTAGAGGCAATTTCAGAGATTTCACCGTAACGAATATTCACATATAACATTTGTTTTTGATTGCATTTCTAATGATTTTTGTCACAAAAATAACTTAACGACAAAGATTGCTTCCTACTAGATGAAAAAAAAAATACACTGACTAATTGGAAACTGTTCACTTGGGAAATTGTGCAAATAAATGTGGGGAATTACAAATAAGTGCAGCAGCCATCCATCTATCAGACATTTGTAAGAATCTCGTTTGGATATAAACCTGGGCTTCCCATAAAATCCTAATCGTTGAAAATATATTTGAAATAATCAATAGATTCTTTCTATCTAGATATATAACTTGTGATGTGAAGCAGCCCTGCCATCTATATCTTTTTACTAGTTAGGTAGCATGATCATATTAGAATGTTTAAAGAAAATCGATTTCTTTTTTCTTCAAATAAACTGAAAATGTTGTTGGATATAACGAGAATGAAATATTGGCAGAGTTTGAACTTTCCATATTTATATTAAGATGTGTCGCATAAATAATTCCTATTTTCCATTTAAATAACATGGAAAGAAAATTGTCTTATGCTTTGGTATTTTATAGCTCACGTGGGGAGCAATACTGCGAAATAAATGAGATATATTCTTGTTGGATATTTGACCCTCTACAAAAAAAACTAATAACCTATAATTTTTCTATATTTCCACTCTTTTCAGTTATTTAGGGTGAAAGTTGAATTAGTAGGTAATAAGTTTTGAAATGTTTTCAATTTGTTGATAATCGTATCAAACTTATATAAATTCTTACATCTTTCATGGGTCGTAGGTTACTCGTATTGAATGTAATCATAATTTTATTGTTTATAAGTATTATACATATGGATGAAATAATTATATTTTTGAAGTTTTTTTCCATTATTTAATTATTAATGGTCTATATATTTTACAAAATAGATACAATCAATCAAAGATACACAATAACAAAATAATCAAATCAAATCAAAGCCATTGCTTGGAAATTATTTTTGAATGAGAAACAAGAAGAATAAAATGAAAAAAATCTGAGCTGTTATGATATCTTTGTGTTGTTCGAATAATTCTAGTATTAATTAGAATCAAAATTACGCGTTCTACGAATGATTGCGTTGAATCTAATCAACTCCAACAGTTCAGGGCATTGCATGTAGCCATTTAATAATTTAAAAAGCATTACTCAAACTCTGAAGCAAATTTTATAACCACATATTCTTCAAAATTTGTTCTGAATTCTTTCCAACTATACGTAATATAAAAGGCAGACCGAATTATGATGAAATAAACCATAACAGAACGTACTTACTAATGGGCAATATAATAATTCAAAAGTAGATACTGAAAAAGACCTGAGAATTTCTTTCAATGTAGCCCAACATTTTACAAGCTTGGGGGGTGGTTGCATCCATATGCGCATTAAATAAGAACTTTTCATTAAAAGTTACACGTTGATCACGTACTTGCTTTACTTCCACAAGATCTGTATTTTTAAGTTTATAATTATTATAATATCTGTAATTTTCTTTAGTGTGAAGATTCACAATCATAGGTCTCATTAACAGCCTTGAATAGTTTCATGACATCAGTAAACATTAGATATCCGCTTGGGCTGATTACCGTCGTCAGATCAGTCACAAACAAATTGAACAATGCAGGACCAAGATGGGAGCCTTGTGGTACACCTGAGGTAACATTTATTGATTTTGATACACAACCTCCATATTCAACCATTTGTAACCGATTCAACAAGTAACTTTCAATCCACTCAAGTATAGTAGGTATTACTTATGCTAAGATTCCATCGCCATTAGAATATTGATGATGATGATGCCTCTGCATATATCGAGTCAATCTGAGATCCCAATTTCAAAATTTATATGAAATTAGTGTACAATAGGTACACGATCTGTACATGTAGACTTTTTTTATATTTCTATTAATTGTGAAAATTTTTAAACTGAACCCTTTTTAATACAATTGAGGAATTTCTTCTTATATTATTTAATGCAGATTGTTGCGAATAACCTACGACCCATAAAAGATACCAAAAAAATTTTATGAAGATAAGTTTTAGCCAATAAAACGGCCTACAAAAAATATGCTATGAAATTCCTCCATAAACTAGATTGTAGCGTAAAAAAATTGAAAAAATGGCAAAATTCACTACACATTTAACTTTGAGCCTGAATAACCGAAAGGAGTGAAAATTTCAAGCCCTTTTTTTGTGGAGTGTCAAATATTCCATACAAGAATACCTCTATATCTTAGTAATTCCAAAGTATTGCTCCATACATGGGTGATAAAATTCCAAAGTTTTGCTCCCTACGAGGGTTATAAAGTTCCAAAGCACAAAACAATTCTGTTACCTTGAATGTAAAATAGAAATTATCAATCTGGCACATCTCAATATAAATATGAAGAGTTGAGACTTTCACAGTATTTTATTCTCGTTAAGTATGTCCAACAGCGATACAGCACTGTACAGGAGAGTTATTGGGGCAAAGAACAGTGGTCCAAATTTACTGAGTACCTACTAAGCCAGAAAAGATGATCAGCGAGTATCCTGGTGTGGCTTCTGACGGGGCAGAGTGGACTCAACAAATACAGTACAGGGACATTGCCAAATAGATAAGGAAATCTCAACACACGCAATGTGCCACTGTGAAAGCTTGACTGAGTTACCCCCACAGCCATTACAATATATGGAAGTAATGATTAATAAAGATAGGTCTAGACGAGGTGAGTATGAGTATAAGGGCATACTCAAAAGATCCGCAAACGTCGAAGTGGAGAGGCTGCTAGAATCACATAAGCACCATATTAATCAGTCATTGGCTAATACTCAAAGTTGTAAGAACCACAAACCATTGGGAAAAATTCACCAAAAAATGGTAAGGGAACCTAAGGAAGCATGGTGAATTGGAGAAAGGTGGGTGAAGGCGATATGAAAATATTCGTGAATATTTCTATAAATATTCTCAATAAACGTTATTTTCAGTGACTCACTCGTAGTGCTCTGTTTAAATGAAACTATGACATTTCAGAGAGTTCCAAAAAAATACTAAAACAAAAACTAAAAATCTCACTCTTGACTTCCTCCTCATTAACATGAAATAGTACATTATGCAGATTTTCTTGTTTCAAACATCATTTGAGATGTAGATAGTTCACGAAATCCAAGTACATGCTTTCAGATTATTAGAAAAATTTTCGAGAGTGCTCGACAACGCGACCGTATAACAAAGGAGTCTCAGAAAAAAATAGTTCGTTCGCTTCATTTTCTGGCATTGGCTTGCCGTTAGTGCACTAGAGAATATCTTTTGAAGTAGGTTTTCAATACAACTGAATAATTTTCTTTATACGAACGTAGTGGAGGTCTTAGGAATCTCTTTTTAACAATTTACATATACTTACTTCAATAAAGTGAAGAAAGAATGTGTTTATAGGAATTTCCAAACAAATTTATTTGAATAAGAGTGTCCCATTGAGTGTTTACCAGACTAACCGCCACGAGACCCAAAAAAATATCTCACTTCTACTTAGTTCCTGACCAAAGTTTAGGAGACTAGTAGGTTTTTTACCGTAGGAATTTTAGGATTGTAGGCTTCAGGAAAGTGGCCCTAGGATTCTGAATTGGTGGGTTATCCGCAAGTTTGTGAATGAAGGTTTCCCCTATCATTCCACATAATCTACATTCTACTGTTTATTTATGTAACTCAACCGACCTCAAACGATAAAAAATATCCTGAGACGGTCGTCATATTACTCAAGCTACATTTACCAACTTTCGTATGGAGTATGGAGTTTATTATTGTTCGCACAGCAACGGAAACAATTTTGACAAAGGCATGTGAAAACCTGAGAATCATAACAGGTCGCTTGTGAAGGAATACCTCTTCAAATTAAAACTACATAACGGAGATTATGCGGAGCAAAAGTGGAGACAGTCGTAAAATACAGTTACTATTTGGTTAAACACAAGGAGACTCTAGAACTCTAGACTATAATGCAAATATCAAGCTAGGAACTTGTACAAATTGGTATATTTGACAAAGGTGCTAAACTGGGTGATATGAGGAAGTGCCAGCAAAAATACAATAAGCCATTCGGCTACAGTTTTATCGGATACCTTTAGGGCTAGCTCGAGAGATTGAAAAAATCCTGGGAACCGGTTTCAATGGCTGCAACAAGCACATTTCAAGGTTGACAGTAAGACAACGTCACCATTTTCCAAATGATGGCTTGCTATAGGATGAACTGGTGCATTTTAAAACATTTTTGATTAAAATGTAGGTTGAATACGGAAATTGGAGTGTTGAAAGAATGTTGGATAAATGAAGCAATTGAAGTAGTGTACTGATTATTTGCTGTACGTCTTAGAAGCAGTTGTGTTAAATTGCATGAAAAAGGATTTTTATGCAGAAATTTTTATTATACGAAATATATAGGTAACGAGAATGTGTCATTTCATTTGTGATGTTACTCAACCTGAAATTCTTCAAAGATTCGCGCGAGTGAATAAATACTCCCAATCTTTGGTATTTATATTGAAATATAAAATTTTTCGCAATAATATCTATATCATTTTGGTCCAGCTCGTAAAAAACAGAATCCAAGCTGATGAAGCAGATTGTTATCTGAAAGAAATACACTCAAAAGTTAACAAAAACAGTTTGGAGAGAAAAGGGACGCTATATTGTATAGACCTACTTTAAAAACTTTTATCTATGCCAGTTTCAAGGTTATCCAATATTTCTTCCCTGTCTATTTATACCAGTGAATATATTTCAGTGGCAGATCCAGCGAACGGCAACGAGGGCAGTTGTCAGGACGGAGAATGTGATTAATTTTTAAATTTTCGGAAATATTGACAAAAAAATATAAATATATACATGTATACACCAAGTAACATCAAGTATTTGCTTTGTGTGACCTCTAAGATAGTTTTAAAGTCTAGCAGTATATTATTCATTCCGATTTGAATTTGTCAGCTGCATATACTTACGAAGGGGTGAGCACACATCTCTGCAGTATTTCATTTGTACTCTCAAATAATCTATTTTCGCGAGAAATTATCTTTGACACACTTATTCTAGTATTATTACAGGTTGATATTCTTTTCAATCAAGCATGTTGTCCATTTGACGTTTGCCCTAGATTCCTTTCTAAGTATTCAATTTGTTTAAATCAGTATACATATAACTTTCGTAGAATATAGCTGAATTAATTTATCACCAAAATAACATTTATTGGCAAGTACTACGAGATTAGTGAAAAATATATAAATCTACGGCCTAAGATTTGCACTACCCTATCTTTTTAATAATTTTAATAGTTTTAATGGGAAATGTACAAAATTGAAATTCATATACAGGGCATTGTTTCCGAAGGACATCTGCAACGGTAGTTAGTTAGTAACCTACTGGGTCCAAAGGAATATACAGGTCACTGTTACAGAAAGTTCTTCTTCTTCTTTGCTGGCAGACTTAGGAGCAAATATAACAGGGTTAAGAAAGAATGGAGGATGGAAGTCTACAACAGTAGCTGAGGGTTACATCGATCAATATTTTATTCATAAAAAGGTAATTGCTGAAAAAATTATGCAAGCTGCAGCGAAACGTACAGTTCATTCCATAAACTGACTGCTTATGCTGATGTAATTGGCAACTCGGCTAGTTCAAGAATGCAAGGTATAAATATCAGCAGTTGTTCGAATTGTACTATTGATGTATGATGATGATGAATGAATGTTAATACATTATAATACTATTATAATACTATGTTATTGGAAGTTCCATTGAAATTTGAATCATTACCTTTGTCTCGTTAAGTCAGGCAGCAATTAAAGCCCTGAGTGGGTATACCAGCAACTCAGGACTTGCTAACGAATGTCGAGAACGACTTGCTAATCTTGCAAGGCGGAACGTGGTGCGGCTAGAATGGATTCCAGCCCACTCTGGTTTTGAAGGCAACGAGATGGCGGATGCACTGGCTGCGGAAGGGGCGGCAGCTCCTTTCTGCGGCTAACAAAACAAAGAATACGCAAGGAGACGAAGAAGTGGCTGAGGAA
>CAJUYI010007474.1:0-12104 GCA_910591695.1 Galerucella pusilla
ATTCGACGATTTTCTCTAATCAGGCCTTCCACACATGCCACATTCCTGTCTGTTGATGCAGAAATCAATGCACCTGGTCGTGGCTTATCATTCGTCCTCCCTTCTCCATTCTTAAATTTTCGACACCATTTCTTCACTGTTGGATATGCAAAACATGCGTTTCCATATATTGCTTACATTCGCGTATAAATTTGCAACGGTTGCAGACCTTCAGCACACAAAAATTGAATGACCGCACGCTTATCACATTTGGACGAGTTGTTAACAACAAACGCCATTTTAAAGTCACAATACTTAAAATCTCTGTCAAATATAAAAGAAATAAACAGATCAGTGTGACGTTTGCATACACTACTGTTGAAAAACGTCAGTTGAACGATTACAATTGTTTCCAAGGCTAACCTGACCGAAGATGGGTTTCAGTTGAACAAGCCTCGTATCTTTCAAGCGGAAATCCACGCCATGAGAAAGTGCGCCAGGTTCAATATTGATAAAGGATACAGAAGACAAGGGATTATCATAATGTCGGATAGTCAAGCAACCATTTAAGCACTGAACTCTTGTGTAATCAGTTCCAAAATGGTGTGAGAGTGCCTAGAAGAACTCAATGAACTAGGCGAGAACAATACCTTACTATGGATTCCAGGACACACTGGAATAGAAGGAAATGAAATAGCAGATGAACTAGCAAAGAGGGGGACTGAAATACCTTTCTTCTGGGGGCCTGAACCCTTTTGCGGGATCAGCCCCAATGTACTATTGGAAGAAATAAGTAAAGCCGAGAAAAAGAGATCTGACCATTGGGAAGATCTAGGGATTATACAATCAAAGACTCTTCTGGGTGACTACAACCTGTTGAGATCAAATGAATGTATAAGTCAAAGTAAAACTGCGCTAAGAGTTTTAACAGGGATCCTAACGGGACATTATCGCCTGAATGGGCACATGAAAAAGCTCGAAATAATGAGGAAGAAGAATGCAGATTTTGTGAAATGGAAGAAGAAACCTCCATCCACATACTTTCCAACTGCACAGCACTCCAGAATCCTAGAGCACAGCACCTAGGAGATTACTGGATAGAAGAGGAACATTCACCTAAGTTGAAGCCTACAGACATCCTAAAATTCCTCCGGGAAATAGGACTAAAGGAACTACTAGTTTCTGAGACTCTCCTCAGAAACTGAGTAGAAGTAAGGGGGCACAATAGATCTTTTAGGTCTCAGTGAATGTCACCCCAGACTTATGAAATAAAGCATTACAATGGCTATGTACGCTATGTATATTTGTGGTAACGAAAGGTTACGCTCGCATATTTTTTATAACTGATCAACAACAAAATCTGTGAACTTTCAATGATGTCTACAAAGACGACAAAGAATTTTAAGGTTAAGTATTTCCTAGACTGTTTAGGCAGACCTGTCTGAATATTAGGTGATACTCAGGTGTAGTGAAACCTAAATTGCACTTAGAAATTTCTAGATCCTATTCAGGTATCACCTAACTTTAGAAAATGATTGATGATATCGGGCATTACTGTTTATTGAGATACATAAACATCATTGGATAGCTTTTCTCGAGTTCGTCAGAAGATCTAAGTATTTGGCCAGAGTTTTATTTTTTTCCTTTGTTGGTAGTCTTCTATGTTCGGCTTTCACCAGTCACATAGCGCTATGGGTTTCTACTCCTATCACGGTTATTATATTATATTATCCGTATTTTTAATATCACCTGATATATTATTTTACACTGTTATTTTTAATTAACAATATTTCCACTTTTTACAGGTACCTCCATGAATAATAATCACAAGAAGACAGTAAGTACAAAATATTTCATGTAATAATGGCTGCCGGCAGCCAATCAAAAAACAATAGTTTCAACATAATTCTAAACATACCTAATAAATTTCATTGAAAGATATATGAACTTTTGCCATTACTTGAACGAATTAATTTCGCCGTCAGCTGGCAACAAATCAGTGAAGAGTTTTTTCAACCAATAGTTGAAAAGTGCCAAACAGCACTCAATATATTTTCATATTATTCTCAGTAATTATAATATTAAATGGACTACTCACAATGGAGCTCTTCATTGGCCAGAGGCAATGTCCTCACCGATGGTCTGGATGACATTTTTTTTAAAAGGTGCCGTCCCTTCGCCGGCACCACCTCAGCCTCCTAGGCTTATTGTGGATACTCCCAGTGTTCTGACTACAACCTATTCAGCCAATCCGTTCCCTGTATTAGCTCATACAGGTTCTTTGCTGGTTGGTTGTAGAAGTCTTCTGGAGTCATTTGGGTTCTGCCATACAGTTTCTGCCTTCTGTGGTCCCGCGACTCACAGTTGCATAGTATATGCAGAGCTGTTTCGGTATCCTTTTTGCATCTTCTGCATGTAAGGTCTGCGTTATACAGCCCTATTTTGTTTAGGTGCTCCTTTGTGTGAAAGTGTCCCGTGAGTAGCCCCGTTATGGTGCGTAGTTTGCTCCTGCTCATTGAGAGCATCTCTTCCGCTACTTTTTCTGATGGTTCTTTTATGAATTTCTTCTCATGTATTTGACTGGGCGTATTCTTTCAGTGTTTATTGTGTTGTTCTTTCACCCACCCTTTCAACCATGACCTCGTTAAGCATCTGGGGATGCCCACAGCAGGTTCGGGTCCGTTCATCAGAGTTGACGATACTACTCTTGCGAGTTCGTCAGCTTTTTCATTGCCTGCGATTCCTTTGTGACCTGGGACCCACTCCAGTGTTACACTGTACCGAGACGCCAGGCTTCTAAGTTCTTCGCCGTATTCCCATACTAGCCGAGATATCACCCTATAGCTCTGAAGTGATTTAAGGGCAGCTTAACCGTCACTGTAGATCCTGATCTGCCTGTTGTTGTAGGCTCTCATATTATTCGCCCTTGCACATGCAAGTATTGCATAGACCTCTGCTTGAAATACAGAGGCGTATTTTCCTAGCGAGACGATTCCTTCATATTTGCTCGTCTTGCTGTATATGCCCGCTCCGGTGCTGAGTTCATTTTTTGATCCGTCTGTATACTAGATCAGTTCATTTGTTCTACTAAGTGGTGGTGCGTTCTCTTCCTCAAGCTCCTTTCGATCTTTGATGACAATCTGGAAGCTCTTGCGAAAGATATATCTGGTGGTCATGTGGTCTGTTGGCATTTTGAGAATGTCATCATCCACATGCGTTATCTCTGTGTGTCCTCTCCCATGTGCCACATCATGGTCTGATGCTTTTTCCAGTCGGGTTAGTGCTGCCCTTGCTCCGCACATTATGACACAATGTAGCGGAGGAAGGTCTAGCATTGTCTCCAGCGCCGCTGTAGGAGTAGTCCTCATTGCCCCTGTAATGTCAATGCATGCAAGTCTTTGGACCTTGCTTAGTTTTAGCATAGCAGATTGTATGATCTTTGGCCACCATACCAGAGATGCATATGTGATCCTGGGGATGACAACCAGTTTGTACAGCCAGTGTACCATGCTGGTTCTAAGTCCCCATTTATTGCCGTAAGTGCGTCTGGCAAGCATGAAGGTCACCTCTGCTTTTTTGATCACGTGCTGAAGGTGTCGGTTCCAAGTTAAGCCTGAGGCTAGGATAACCCCAAGATATTTTACTTCATCCGACAATCGTATTGGTTCACCTAGAAGCGTCAAAGGGCCAAGACCTTCCCTTCTCCTTCTTTTAGTGAACGCAATTATCTGTATTTTTGAAGGACTAATTCCCTTCTTTTACGGTCCAGCCTGTTACTACATTTAAAGCCATCTGGATTCTGTCTCTGGTTGTATTGTTGTATTTACCTTGGGATATAATTACTACGTCGTCTGCATATCCTATGGTATTGAATCCTTCTCTGTGTAGGGCTCTGATGAGTCCGTCCATAACCAGGTTCCACAGCAGCGGGGATAGTCCCCCCCTGCGGACAACCCTTGGTTGCACGTACGGCCATTGTCTTTCCCATCAGAGTTGTTTCTATGAGCCTACTTCTGAGCATGCAGTCCATCCACCTGCAGCTTGTATCATCGATCCCAGAATTCCTCGTCGCCTTAGCTATAGATTCATAGGTGTCGTCAAAAGCTCCTTCTATAACAAGAAAGGCTGCGAGCAGTACCTCTTTGTTTTCCAGCACGTATTCAGCCCTTTTTATGAGTTGATGTAATGCTGTTTCGGTTGATTTTCCCTCTCTGTATGCATATTGATCTCGGTGTATTGGTCTTGTAGCCAGTATACCGTCTCTGATATGTCTGCCGGGAAGTTTCCCAAGAGTCTTCAGCAAAAATGACATTATACTGATTGGTCTCAGAGCTTTAGCCGTTTCCTGTCCAGATTTCTCAGGTTTTGGTATAAATCTAGCTCTGATGCGTTGTCAGGCTCTTGGGATATGCCCTAGAGCTAGGCTAGCCTCGAGCAATTCATTTACCCTGTAGTGCAGTGTGTTGCCTCCTTTTTGGAGTAGGATAGGATAAATCCTGTCTGGTCCCGGTGATTTATATGGTTTGAAGCTGTTAATAGCACATTTTGTTCTTTCCGCATCTACCACTGCCTTCGCTGTTCGCCAGTCTATCCCGGATGCCCATCGTGGTCGATCCAGTTCTGTCGCTGGAGAGTTCTGCGGTGGCATGGTAGGTATTGATCCAGGGAAGTGTACCTTAAGTAGCTCTTCCATGGTTTCTTTCCCATTTCCAGTGTATTGTCCGTTATCTTTTTTGATAACGTGTATAGTCTGATTAGGGTCCTTGGAGAGAATCTTCTGCAATCTGGCACACTCGTGAGTCTGTTGTATCTCATCACAGTGCCTCTTCCAGGAGTCTCACTTGACTTTCCTCACCAGTTTGTTGTATTCAGTTAGGGCCCTCTTATAATCCGTCCATTCTTCTGAATTTTCTTCAGTTCTATTGAACTTTTTACTATCTTCGTCTTTCGGCAAGTTCATTTGTCCACCAGGCACATTTCTGTTGGATTTCTTCCTCACCGTTGGGCAGCGTCAGATGACATATTAATGAGTTGATTATTTTTGATGTGGGTGATGGCACCTTTCCATCATCGCCCCATCACTAAGCCAACAGCTTTGGACATTATAGACGGTTATGACCACTCGAAATTTGTTTGAGTATAATAAGAATCATTTGGTCAAAGGAACAAATAACGAATAACGAATAAATAACGTTGATTGACTCCAACGATCAAAACATGTCATGGTATGAGTTTATCAGGAAAAGAAACTCATGATGTGCTCCTCGTAAATATTTCACCTGAAGGATCAACCGAGGAAGAGATACACAAATGCATGTCGGTTGAAATTATTACTTCATATGTTAGCGATAATATAGTGCGGATAACTGGTATACTCGAGGGCTCTTAGGCAGTTTTAAAATTCAAATGACCGTCGTGATTGTCGTAGGTGGCTAAATTTATTTTTCAACTGTTTTTACGAGAGATCTCGGATTACACGCATCTAGACCGATCTGTAATTTGATTAAAATCGTAGTAGGTACGGCCAGAGCAATTTATTTAAATTTATAACCTCATTTTAGTTGGTGAAAACAATTTAACCTCTTGCAAGGGTAATCTAAGTTGTCTTTTTTGAAAACTGCTATGGCGAGTAGGTATATTATTATCCTTCACCGTAACATGTAGCAGATTAAATATAAATCCCGTCATAACCGGACCATGCTGTCGTTGAAATGGTATGAAAAATTAGTGAATTTCAAATAAAGTTATCCAATATTCTTCTTTTTCATTTTCATTTGGCAGTAAATAACATTACGAATAGCGAATATATCAACTATTGCAATATATTAATAGTTTCATTCTTCATACGTTGTTTTTCATCTAGACTTCAAGCTTTGATTACTTTTCCCGGCATGTTGAATTTTAGTCTGAGTTGATATGTTCAGCTTAAGTGCTACTCAAAAATATGTACCTATATCCAATTGTTGGATTATTGAATGGATAATATAAAAACAGTTATTCAATGTCACACAAATGAAAGAATGAGAAATACAATACGCAAATGATCACCACAATAAGTGCGGAAACGACAAAATTGTAGCACAGTATAAGAACGAACCAGTAGTATAACTCTTATGAATTTCATTAATAAATTGCCAAAGCTTTTGATGACCTTGAACGAATCGCTTTACGATTCATTTCACCATAGGCGTAGGTGGCATAAGTTTTAAAATGTTTTGAACGTGTTAAATGTTTTTCCTTGAATATTGTAGAACAGTACACTGATGAGTGAATGAAACAATAGTCTTATACCAAATATTTATTGGTTTTTCCATATTACAATTTTCATTTTGTTATGATTTTTAAAATTTTTATTGACAAATTTTAATGTGTAATATAGTCGTTCCATTAAGAAAAGTTTCATTGAATATTTTATTGGAAAATCAACACAAGGATGTACAAACTCTGTTGTTTGACTAATATTTATGAGTGATTCAACAATATTATCTTCCGTAGCAACTTTCTTAAAAGTCATTTGGAATAATGTGTCTAATAACCTGTGATGAATTTAAGTTAGAAACTGAGGATTCCTTTTCTTTATTTTTATTTTTTCGAAGGTTCTCTATAAGTTGGAAATGGTGTTCTTCATTTAATTGTAAATATGGTTTCAAAGAATGGGCAGAAGAATGTCCTGTAAGCTTAATTACTCCTTGTTCACCAACTCCTTCTTTTGCTAATGCAGATATTGCAGAAGCTCTATGTGAATGATTGGTTATTTTCATTTTTTTTGTGTCTATACCAATTGATTTTGCCGATATTTTCGTCCACTTTGAAATTGTATTAATTCCCAATGGTGAATTTTTGTACCATATTCCTTTCTCCCAATTTGGATGTACTGTTAAAAATAATCTTGTTGTTGTCAGATAAGGATTGGATTCTCTTTTTTCAATAATTTTTAAAAATAAACGAACGGGACACAAATTGTTGTTAGCATTATTTCTTACCAGCCACTTACTGCCAGATAAAGCTTTTGATCCTCCTTGTGTCGTTTTGTAAAAGATTGGATTATATTCTACCCTGCCAGTAAAATTACCTTTATTATCATATTCTTTTTTAAAGTAGCAGCTTTATTTTCACGCCATGCTAATTCGAGCGAACATAAAATAAAAAACTTTTTTTGTAACTCATCAGGATTATCTTCAGAATAGCTTTCTACCATTTCCATCAATTCTTCGTTGGTAAACGTGCTAGAACTTCTTTTTCTGGTTTCAGGTTCAGCCTGAAGCTTTTTACGTTTTGTATCCCTGGCCAATATAGCAAATTTATAGGTAATATCTTCAAATGGATCAATTTTGATGTTAAATTCTGGAAAATATTTTTCCTGAACCATTTGAGCAGTGGTATTCCAAAGTGTTTTCACACCAGCTTCAGTATAATCAGTTCCATCTCTTTTTTTATGTTAAAACCAATAATTTTTGCTATTACTTGTTCAGAAATATCCTTTTTTAACGTATAATTACGTGCATCCAGAAAGTTTCTAAACTGTTCCCACGCAGACTTTTTTGTCTTCATTGTATTTCGCGGTATACTTTGCTTAATTGTACTCTCTATTTCACTTATTGAATTATTTCCAAATCTTGTTATCATTCATGTTAATAATACTTATTTAACTTTTTGAAACAGTTTTAATAATTTTTAGACAGTTAAATAAATAAATAAACAACTTAGTTTCCTTAGAAACCACTAACAAAGATTTTATATTGAATTTTATCACAGAGTGATAGAATTTCATACACATAGATTTGATATATTAAACGTCAAAAAATTGCCGCGACAAGACAAAAAATTGCCAGTTCAAAACCTTAAAATTTTGTCAGTTATCAATTTACTCTAGTGAAATAGTCACTCAAATAATTTCATCTTGATAGGTAATTTCAAGCAGGGAATATGTCAAAAACAATCTCCTGGGTATACAAAATTATGTTGCACAAGTTTTTGTTAAACTATCCCTGAATTCTCAGAATATTCGAATTTGTCCATCATTGATCTGAGATAATAATAGAAAGAATTATCAACCCCGATGAAAGAATTCAACTTCTCAGTTGGCTAGAAACAGCAATAATTGTCAAGTTCTCAGCTAGTAGTGGAAAAAGTAATTCATTGATTAATTGAAATAAATAGTAGTTTTACAATAAATAATATCAACAATGTTAGACTGGCCAGTTTACTTCAGTTTTTAAAATTCGAGTAACAGCATCTGAGGTACGTAAGATTGCTTAAACATGGTTATCATCATAATTATGCCATATTCATGACTATCATTAGCGGTAATGTCTTGCAGGTAACTTTCTGAAATTCGGTGTACTGCCTACTGGATAATAAACTTAATAAAAGACCAACTACAATATTTGCGTTATTAAAATTGATAGGAGTAATTGGATTTAAATCGACTAAGGCATTTATATACGAGGTATCCTTGAATTAGTTAGGTGTGCTTTAATAAAGCGGTTGGTTTTTAATGTTTTTTTTCACGCATCTACTATGAAACAATATTCCAATATTCAGACACGCTGTATAAGATATAGGATGCTGTTTTGAGTACTACACTACATATGAGAATGTCATTAATAGAAATAAAACCTAGGAGCATCTCCGCGCTTGGTCTAACAGAAACAAACAATAGCATCCCAACTAGCAAAATGGAATTCTAAGAGGACTGAAGTCGTCGAATAGCGTTGTTTTAAATACTTTTCATTTTTATCAAGCCTTTTGTTGCGATAATTTTGCTTTTTAAAGAAAATTGTTGTATTAAATGATTCTATAGTGACTTTTACAATATATGCTATAACGATCATTTCTTTTAAAATGATATAATACTTCATAAGCCAGTTCATACAATATCAAAAATATCATTTTATAGGACTTTCATACCTATTGTATAAGAGTTCTATAATATACTATATAACTAATAGCTACAACATTATAAAATAGTTACTTAAGCTTGTCTTATTGGAGCTGTATAATAAATATTGTATGGCATTCAATTGCGTTGCATTATAAAACACTTTTTAGTTGTATAGTGCCTAAATATTCTTTGTTATAAAACAGTTATCGTATACCGTTCCATTTTACAATAAAATATTGTTTAAGGCATTTCTTTGGGATAAAATTGTTGCTTTATAATTCGCCATGTTTAAATAAGCAATTCTTGTACCGCTTCCGCCGCCATTATGAGCAATTGAGTTGGAAACATGAAACCATATTGAAAAATGGGACTTTATCATTATTTAGAGAATTATAGTGTGAAAGAATATCCATGTGAAGTGATAAACTATTAAAGTCATAAAAAAGTATTTTAGGATATTCTATTTTATTATTACTTTTAAGTATCTACTTGAAACTTAACCAGAATTGAAGCACTTTATTTTCTTGCCAAATATATACCTACAATCTATCAGAAACACATAATATAGAAACATCACTTGTTTCTATTATGCAATCTCATTATATTCTCCAGTAAAAGTCCTCAACGAAGCGAGCCACAGTACCATCAGTCATCGTTGCAAGAATAGTGCCGGCATTATATCTAGAGCAGGTTCTCAAGGCTCTGTGCTTTTTCACCATCAATTTTCATTATTATAAACGATGCTAGCAGTAGAAACTGTGCACCATTTCCAGAGTTTGCATCGGATAACTCAATGTTTCTCGTCTTAACTACACACATATTGAAATGGGTTTTATTTAATATTATATTATAATAAATAGTTTCAATATGATCTACAGACAATTGAAATAATTGAACGAGTTTTTTCCACTTCTTAGGTAGGTAAAACAAAGAAAAGTGTTGCAAAAAAATTGGGAGTATAAGATAATAATATGTGAGAAAATATGTGTTATTATTACACGACCAAGGTCAATCTTGTTGCTTCGGAGAGAGAGAAGTCGGCGATTGTTTTTGCGGCGTCAACTGAAGCCGGGACTCTTGGTCAAAATATCCGTTACATAAGAATAATTGCCTGTGTTATGATTAGCTGACGAAGTGACAGAGAGTCACTGACATTTTGCATTATCAATTGGCGTATCTTTTTGTGCGACTGATAAATTAAAGAAAAAACGGTATTAATGTTTATTGTGAATAAATAAGACACGTCAAACGGGAATTATATAATATATATTTAAAAAAATTGGTTCATTGAACGATTACTTCTTCCAAGCTTCATATTTTAGCTGTTACAATGAAAGCTTGTTGGGTGCATCAAAGTAAAAGCGGAGAGTTGGTTAATTATCCTGAAAACAATGCACTTATGTGATTAATCCGATGTTTGGCAATTGAACAACATCAGAAACCTATATTGGAGATGCAAAGTTCAATTGTGTTCGTAGGTCGCTTACGACCGAGTTTCGTGAAGGTCGTCCAAAAACGGTTGTTTTGACAATGGATACATACAAATGGATGAACTTACATTGCAAGGTTATCATGCGGCTTACCGTGAGACGAGGTGAACTTGGCTCGATCTGTATACCTCAATTTGGCTGTTGTCAAGAACAGACGAACGCCTTCTTCACATATTGAACAGTTGAACTTTTAAATAAATATTTGTAATGTAATTTGTAAATTTTTTCAAGAATTCGTCTTCAAAAAACATTTAATATTTTGAACAAGAAAAATTGAATGAGAATGTTGTGTCTCTGTGTTAACTTATCTTCTTCCATTCAATCTTATTAAGGAAAAAATGAATACCAGGGTGTCAAAAACTTCTTATTTTTAGACCACCCTCTGGACCTGTACGTCAAGGAGGTTGCGTTAATGGCCATGGTACGATTGCGCACGGCTGGTGTAAACCCCGAAGTAGGAGTGGGCCAATTGAGGTGAAGCCTATGGCAGGAAGCGCTCACTGCACTACCTCTGCTGCAGGCAGCCAACGAGGCAATTGAACCCAGGTTTTTGTTTAACAAACCCTACAAAATTCAAATAAAACAGAACACAGAGCCAGATGCTGCAAATGCAATACGCATATATACAGATGGTTCAAAAATGAAAGAAGTCTCAGGATGTGGAGTTTACTCGAGAGCACTAAGCCTAAAGATTAAGTGGGGAATGGGAAACAATACCAGCGTGGTTCAAACAGAACTGGCTGGTATCCCAATTGCCACAAAAAAACTAACCAGAAGAGGAATTTCTGACAAAAACATAATAATCTGCACTGATAGTAGACAAGCCCTATTAGCCTTGAACAGACAACGTGTTATATCGAGGCTGGTACTAGAGTGCCACCAAGATTCAGCTGCGCCTCGGCAGATAACAATATTATCCTGAGGTGGGTTAAAGGGCACGACAGTAGTAAAGTGACACCTACGGCCTAACGACTTCGACAATTGCGGAACTAGCCATCTTAAGATATAGAGGAGTTGACAAGAAGACAAAAAGAATAATAGAAAACATATATAAAAACAACTTATGCTGTGTCGTGGAAATAAAATTTCAGAAAATTTTATAACGCAAAAAGAATTAAGACAGGGAGGAGGATTGAGTCCACTATTATTTATTACATTCATGGATGAAATTATAAAACAATGTTCACCTAAGACGAAAAAGCTGCATATAAACTACAGAGATTCCAAAAGAATAAACATCGCTGAAGGAGCCTTTGCAGATGATTTAATTATTATGACGGGTACGGAAAAGGACCTACAAAAGAATTTGGACACATGGATTGAAACTTTGGAAGAAAATTGGATGAACATGAATGAGAACAAAGGGCGACGACCCAGCACTGTAGTGGAACGCGTTTGATGCGATAATTACAGTCAAGCAAGGTCGGACATGGTTAGTACTTGGATGGGTGACGACCATGCCAGGGAAAACCATCGTATAGGGCCCGTACAGCCTGCAGCGGACTAGCATATCACAGCTCGCAGGCATTATACCAATGAGCACGAGGTATAATGTAGATATGCCGTCTTTCGGAGGAGACGTAAAACCGAGGTCCCGAGTCCATGGATGTTGGGCTCGTTAAAGAACGCTACCACTGGTTGGAACACTAGTGGGCTCGCCAAAATTTCCGGTTAGGGGTAGAGTGCTCCCGGCGTCGGTGATTAGCCTCAGTCGCAGAAATAGACCGACGTTAAATAACAGAATAAAAAAA
>CAJUYI010007475.1:0-12104 GCA_910591695.1 Galerucella pusilla
GTATTGAATTTGATCCAACCTAATTGTCCTCACTGTATAACAAAACGTTTTAGGCAAAAGAAGAAAACAGCGAGGCCACTCCACTGGATCTACAAAATGTTGGTGGTGTGTTTTTGGTTTTGTACCTTGGATCAATTCTAGCAACACTAGGATCACTATCAGAACTTGCGTGGTATATTTACAATAAAGCCAAAAAAGAAAATATTTCATTTAGGGAACAGTTCAAGAAAGAACTGAAATTTTTGATAAAATTCAAGCAGAATATTCGAGACATCGATACCTTATCAAACAAAACTAATAGTGCTAAAAATTTAATAGATGATAATAAATTTAAATATTAAATTGTTGTTTTAACTCCCACGTTAGGCTGTTACTCTCCTAACTATAATATTCAATCGAATGTTAAGTTTATCCTACTTCTCCATCTCCAAACACTACTGCCAAAACACCAGTTCGGCTTCCACGAAGACTATTCAACCACTTAACAAATTCATGGAATAGTTAACCAAATATCACAATGTGTTGGAGAGAAGAAATATTGCAACGTTATCTTCCTGGATATCTCCCAAGCGTTTGATAAAGTTTGGCATAGAGGCTTGCTCTAAAAACTGAAAAATGCATTTTACACAGTAACTATTTTCTTCTATTTAAATCTTACCTCGCCAATAGATATTTATCTGTCAAATTCAATAACCAGCAGTACAGCATATGCCCCATAAAATCTGGAGTCCCACAAGGCAGTGTTCTAGGGCCACTGCTCTTCCTACATTATACGTCCGATATACCCGAAACTAACAATTGCTTTCGTTGCCGACGATGTGGCAACAGTTTCAGTAGACGAAGATCCTACAACAGCATCTCAAAACCACCTCAATGTACTCAATAAATGGTTTACTCAATGGCAAACTAAAATGAACAAGACAAAATCAGTCAGAGAAACATTTACCACGCGACATAACGCATGCCCAATGAGTTTAAATAACTAATGTGTTAGGATAGGCAAAAGGAGAAAACTAACCTCTAGTACATGGGTCGCCAAATGGCGGACCACCCATTTTGTGGAGACCGCAAGAACTCAGCAGCTTGCACTACAGAGTACGTAATTTAGTGTGAATGTATCTTCCTCATTATATTTGTTGACGTGTGGCGAGTAAATTTTCTTCGAGCGAAATCATCACTGCAACATCGTAAATTGAAATAACTTCTTGAAGAAGTTGATGGTTGAACAAAGGCTGCGTTTTAGAAAGATTCTTCAGTATTTTAAAACACTTGAAGACATATCTTTTCAACAGTTGTTAGACTTCAGCAAATACCTACTTTAGTTTTCTGAACATGCGGTAGATTCCAGTCAAGAATTCTGGATGGAATTTGTTTGGTAATAATTCTTGTTTTAAGGAATTCTCCTCGTATATGACGTTTTGGTTATCCAACCAGACGATTATTCCAGCTTTCTTCCAAGCAGTGGCTGACAATCTTCCTACAAGCAAACAAGATGCAATTGGGCGGAGCCTTGGAGAGTAATATTTTCTTGTATAAGTAGGTACGTTGAGTGAAATTTTCACTCAACGGTAGGTAGTATGAGCGCGTAATTTTAATGTTTAGGTTTTAGGTTCCCACGTTTAAATATCCTACCTATTGTCCATATTTATTCGCTTTTGGAGAATTAAGATAATTCAAATACAATTTATTTTTTTCTGCCTCAATTCCAATGTCCGCCTATGGCTTATCGCGGTTTTAGGGTCTGGAATCGTGCTAGGAATATGATAAATAGTATAGTATGCTATTAGAGTAGACTATTATTGTTGACGAGCACCAAAATTATTTCGCGAGGCTTACAAATGTCTTCACCACCATGGTGTATAAACAATTTTTTCCACTACCAGCCAAATTTAAGACAAAAATTAAATATAATTCACAAACGCACCACGAGAAGCGTTTACTCCGTGGTCTGACTGACAACTACACTGTTATTTTCGATATATTACGAACGTACTCGTTATGTCATCAGTCATTTTTGGTTGAGCGCGAATTTTAAACTTATAGCATTTTTATTCAAATGATTTTATCTTGATAGGTATAGTGTAACTAATGTCAAAGTAATGACCTTGAATTGTATTACAAATTTTATACAGGTTAATTTTAATCCACTATATTAATTTGAATTACATTTGAAAAGCATTATTTCACAATATTCGAATTTATAAAAAAAATTTATGCACGCCATTGGCCGGCTTTTTTCTTCAAATGGATTTTAAATAATATGGGTCATCAGTCATCACATTAACAATAGATACACTATAGTTTCAAGCAGCAAATATGTTAATCTCCTGGGTATACAAAATTATGTTGCACAAGTTTTTGTTGAACTACTATTCCTGAATTCTCAAAATATTTGAATTTGTCCACTATTGACCTAGGTTAATAATAGACAATAATTATCAACCACTAATAGAGAAATTCAACTTCTCAGTTAGCTAGAAAAGAAGCAATAATTGTCAACTTCGCAGCTAGTAGTGGAAAAATGTCATTTGTGTAATAAATATTATATTTGAGTTGTGGAATTGATTCAATTTAATAATTAATTCCTATGAAGTATAAGTATAATGAGTAATTATTGTGCAGCGTATTTTTTGTCGTTTTATCTGTTTTATTTTCCACAGAATTATTGTTTTTCTCCGATCGTGGGAGAAGTGACAGTATTTTGAGCATTTGAACATTCTAGAATAGTGGGCAGTGGCTAAGCAATTAGAAAATAACAGTGCGGTAATATTATTTTCCTACGATCACATAAGAAAGTGACATATATCGCACTGTCCAGCTATATGGAAAGTGGCCTTTATTCATACGCGTACGGAAAAAAACTTATCCGTACGTGTACGGATAAAAAAGCTGTCAAATGAATTTTTATTAAAATTGACCACTAGCAAGCTGTCAAATATATAATTTTTAATTAGATTTACCTATAAAATATCTAAATTTCAAGCAATCTATTTGAAAATTGGAATTTTGGTCATATTCTAGATTACAAAAAATTTAGGGCGCGGTCGAGGATCGAACCTGCGTACTCTTCGTCAGAAGTCCGATGTTGTACCAACTAATCCAAATCATCTGTTATAATAGTAGGAAAATGTAATCATCTTGAAAGGTATTATGATAAGTATGTATGAAGTATGATGAACAATAATAGTTTCACTTTCAATTTCTATAATTATCCAACCAATCAATAATTCTAATAACCTACCTATATTATATAGTTAAACCACTTGAATTATTGTCACTATTGATGGTTATTGTTAATTTTGAAATCAATTATGTTGACTTCAATTGTAAAATTTTGTTTATTAATATGCCAGATGTTGATTACACATTATTTGGTAAAATTATCACGTGATCGTAGGAAAAATACTGTACATTACTCGTGCGAAAGTGATTTTTCACACTCGCGTGATTGTCGCACTCGGCTCATGCCTCGTGCTACAATGTTTCCCACTCGTGTGATAAATGTCACTTTCCGCACACGTTATGTAATATACCATATAGGATATTAACATATATCGCACTCTCTACTCTGGCGGAAAGTTTCTCATATCATCATAGTGACGCGAGCCGTGCTCTATGATATCACCCTAGTATGATATCATATCGCACGGTTCGCTTGAATTCGATTAACGTAGTTTTCTTATTCAAATTTACCTACGTAATAACTACAAATATAGCACAAAACACAAAATCTGTTCAAAAATTAATAAGATTCGCCAAATTTTGTGATAAAAAAAACTAGGTACGGATGGAAATCGAATCACGGTCTACTCCAGCATTCTCCGAATTGTCATGACGCGGATTTCTGTCAAATGTTCTTATTTTGGGTATATCTATAGTATAGCTGTAGCAATTTGAAAAAATCAAATTATAAAGAATTAAATGTTTCTGCGTTATTTTGAACATATTTTGCTCTACAAACACACACACAGTCGGCATAGATGTAATGATGTCTATTACGCACTGTAAAAAAAACGCACATCTGTAAAGTAAATCGGACGGCTTCCCTATAGCAACATCTTAGCAACTGTCAATAGGCGTCGCCATTTTATTCAAAATTTACTATTTGAAAACATTCGATATGGCCACGTTTAACTATGAAAATCCCAAATTGCTAAGTATATGTATTGATTATAATTGAAAAGTGGACTTTCGATTATCAACAATATATTAATAATGATTAAATAGTTTTTTTTATTGGTAATAGACTGATAGAATGGAGATGAAAGTTTACCAAGCACCTCTAATAATGTAACTGTTGTTTCTTATGCTTCAATAAGCAAAGGAAGCGATTTATGATTTTTGTTTATTAACTGTACTGTTACTATAAACAATTATTATGATAACCAATATTATGGAATTAAATGTTATACAATAAAATTATTAAAAGTATCTATTGTTGATGTTGTTCAAGTATTATTAATATTAAGGTTATAAATACAAGTACAAGTAGGTCCTAGGTAAAGAATAGTACGTCACTCGTGTTCTAAAGCTACCGCTACGTGGCATCGTGCATAACTTTTCCATTCGTGCGTAAAATGCTTCTCACACCACACAAGTTACGTAATATACTATACCACACTTCTATAGCGTGCGGTAATGTTACAAATGGATTATTACAATAAAATGGAACAAAGTATGGTTTTAATTTTTATATTGATAAAGTTGTTATGAAGGAAATAAAATAAAAATCTAATTTATAACGATATTCTTGAACACAGCTTAGTTGTTAATATTTACATTTATTGTACAATTTGTACAATTTGTAAATTGTACTGGAGGGCAACGAGAATTTATAGACGTTGAAGCTGCATGGCTAATGGTTTAAATCATTTTTATTTGAAGTCGAGGCAGGGGTGTTGAATATTATTTTATTAGCCACTTCTACTTTAATAATAAATGATTCGTCAATATATTCGATCGGAGAAAAATTATTTTACTTTTGTCATAACAAAATAATTTCCATGGTTACCACTTTTATATTTCAATATGAACATAGAGAAACCTATCTAAACTTACTTGATTAAATCTTGAATGAAATATTTTTCTGTAAATCAACAATCGGAGCAAAAATAATATGTATAATTCGTGGGAAAAGCATATTTCTAAACTCCTGTGTTACCAGAATCGTCGCTACGCTCCTCGTCTGGAAATTATTACAGTCGTTTGGGAATATTATGCTTTTCACACTAATTGTACAATATACTAATTTATTGGTATTATTACTGAAATTCACTATAAATGTAATTATTGATATTGGTATTTATATGGACAATTTGATAAAAAAAAGTATAACAAAATGGATTGAATTATTGTGTTGTAGTTGTGACAGTATTTTTGGTTTATACCTCAATTGGCGCCTGTCGTCTATATAGCCTTTTTTACGACGAATGAAGGAGGAAAGTGTCATTTATATTCTGTTTATCGAAAACGGCAATAAAACAACAAAATATTCAAAAATAGTTTAATTTATGACCATTTTATGATGGATTAAACATTATTGTTATCGGTAAGTAACACCCTATTGAATAAATAGAGGAAGTGTGGTAGTGTCTATAGAATCCCAGCCACCGACAAACGCTGGGAATTAAAGGTATAATACAAAACGTGATATTGTTGGTTGAATTGTTACAAGTTGTAACACGAAGAAAGAATAGCTTTATGTCTTTGAAGGATTGCGAAAAATAAAAAGCTTTGTCCATTTGGTCAATAAACTACCGGCGAGCGTGGAAGTACCTTTTAAAATAACCAGTGATCATAAAGTTTAACAAAAACTTCAATGCAGCACGCATCAACCTAACAATGATTCATGGTAAAGTGTAGGAAATGTATACAATGAATACAATGGAAAATGTTGAAATAGATATTAAAATTAGTAGTTGTTTTTCATTGTACAGTATTAGATAAATTAAACAAAATATAATTAAATATTCCATAGTAGACTCCGTTTCACATAAGAAGAACCCAATAGAAGTCTAGAAGTTGCAGTTTTATACGCGAAGAACCTGCACATAACAATATCTGAACATCAATATCGGTCAAAGCCTAAGGTTGCGTTCTTGAAGATCCCTTATATCATAAAATACTTCAACCTAGAATTGTGACTATTCCGTTGTCAGCAGTGACTACGGTTTTAAAAGCCATCTGAAGCTTAGCCACAGGAACTTTAAATTTCAGAGGGAATTTTAAATATCAAATTGTGGGAGAATTTTATCTTTTTTAAAAATGAATCTACTTCACCAAAATAACACAAAATGGAGCTGTTTATTGAAAAATATAAATCGCGACTGGTGGTATTTAACAAATCTTGCGTCAACAAGAGTTAGCCAAATATTCTCTTATGTTCAGCTCTGATGCAAGACGATGATCTTAAAGAACGCATTTGTGGAGCATGTCTTAGCCGTTACACCAGCTTTGATTCAGACGGCCTGCACAAGAAAGCTTTTAACACGTTTTGCAGCTTGCATGGATTCTGCAGAAAATAATTTTGAACACTTGCTGTGTTCGTTTTTCTAATTGCATCAGAGGTATTTTAGTTGAAGTTCATACTTCATGAAATAAAGATATTTTTGTTATTATTAATTGGAAAAAATACCAAGTATGTGCAAGTAGTTGTATTCCAAATAGAGCAACACGCAATTTTCAATGACAATATACAGGGGGTGCCATTTGAAAATAAAAAGTGAGAGGTAGCTACCACAGAGCTGTCAAATGTAAAACATTTTTTATGTCATTAAGAAGGTACTTCAATGCCATTCAATGCAGTTTTTCTATTTATTAATTAGGTACCTTGTCAAATAAGCGAGATATTGACTTTATACGATTGGGAACTTGGGACACCCGGTATATGTAATTTTGAATTTGTAATTTCTTGCACCCCCTGTGTAATTCTTCTAAAGTAGTTTTGAATCAAAAATTCTACCGGTTGAATAAAATTGAAATATGTACCTACTATAAAAATACATGATCTAACGAATCAAACAAGACCGATGAAATCTGCTGCTCCACTCTACTAAATTTAATACCGTAGGTGGTTATAAGCATTGACCGTCTTAGAAAACATCGACTCGCTCTCCATCTCTTGTGGTCGCGCGAGGATCCGGCCGGTATATGGAAGTAATCAAGCACCTCATTGTCTGACACCGATCTTGCAGTGTGTTGCTTCAGCATCTATGTTCGTTGACATGGTGGGTGGCGTTCATCGATTGTAGCTGAAGAATTGGTACACAAATTTCCCGCAAATGTTTCAATCATCCAATAGTACAAAACTCAAAGTCAACACACGAAGACGTTGTAATTCACGAGAATAATGTCCCATCTAACTCAGCAACAATTTTACAAAACGAAGTATACTAACTAAAGGAGTGTACATTTATAACAACTTAAATTGTAGTATAAATATTTGCTTCAGTTGAAATTATATAAGCCATAAGTATACACGTTGGAAAATAAAAGTTTTTAGAAAGGTATGATGAATATGCTGAATGAATATGATGGATATGTATGCTTTTCCCGTGCTTGCACGACCTCCTGTATGAGATGTGGCGAGCTTACGGGTAAAGCCCATTTTCTGAACTCGTAACGAAAGAATTGGGGATCCATTTCGAAGAACTTCCGGTCTTTCAGCTGCAGAAGAAATTTTTACTGCAAACGGCAAAATCAAGGAAAAATTAGTAATAAATCTCTCTTTGAGGTGTCGATAATGCCTTTTCTTTACTGAAAATAAGAGCATTTCGGATATTACACTTTACTGAAACAGGATTTTCTGCGGTAGCTGCTTTAAAGACAAAAAATATGTTTCAACTGAATACATAATAGATAAATAACTGACAGGCTAAGGAAGTCGCTGATAATTATTGGATTTTAACTTAGTACTTATGTTTATATTTCATTTATTCTACCTCGGTCACTAAAACCGCATCTAAAACACGGGTTTCTCATTCGCAAAATGTCACTTTAAAAACTAGTGCGAGTTGCTTCTGAAACGTTGCATCAGGTGTATCTTCTGTGGTGATTATTTTTTCCAGTTGTCAAATTTTATCATTTTCATGGTTTTAACCAATAGCAATACATTATTCTAGCCAATCATTCGGTATTATACTGAAAAAACTGCTTCCTTATCGATAATTTGTTTACATTTAAACGTCAAAATTTTACTTTGAATTTGTCATTATTGACAACTAAAAGTGCTTCGAAGTTTATTGAAAAATGAACACAAACCGATTCAGTACCATCACCCAAGATAATATTGATCATTTAATACATTTAAAAATAATTTAAAATTATTTAAAAAAATAATCTTTCCAAATACAAATCGTTCTTCAAATTTTATCACATAATTTTCTATTTTCATCACTCAAACTTGTTTATTTGAGACAAAAACATTCAAACAAACCGAATTTAGATAAAATCCCAACCGGCTCGTGATTTTATCAATCGGTTTGTTTTCATATTTTTGCCAAATAAACAAGTTTTCGTGGAAAAGAAAATATCCAAAAAAATTTGGAGCCCTCCTATATTACCTTTGATAATTTTTTACTGAATATAGTAACCAATCAAATTACTTAATTTCAAGTCATGTGTCAAATTTCATCCAATCACCGCTGTATTACAGCGATAATACTCTACATGTGGTGTTTTCAGTTGGGTGTTTATTTTTTAATAAAAATTAATTAAACGTCAAACTGACAACTGGATTAAAAATGTCGCGAAGATTTGGTATTGCATCTAACGATTCAATTAATTTACCAATTGTACTTTTCACAACTGTAGTTTTAAATAAAAATGAATTATATTTGATTAAAACTAATAAAGTTTGTATTGAAAATTATTAAACATCAGATTGACAATCAAGTTTTTGATATCTACAAAGTAAAAAATTATAATACTCCTCGGGTCTTGATAAATACTCAAAATTTTGTCGTAGAAAATCCTTCAAGCGTGTTGCTCAAAGATAATTATCTCGTTATTATCAAGACCCTATGGGTATCACCACTGATAATTTTCTAGCTCTGTGTCATTTGATTTTTCAATGACACGTCAGTCATTGTCTGTATTCTTGTGAATATAACTATGCTTTTTTTGCGGGCGTAGAAGAAGCATAGTAAGCACCTAATGTCAAAATCATCTTCAGTCACTCGTTTCATAAAGCACTCGTGCTAAAGTAACATTTTTGACACTTGGTACTCAATATATAATATTAATTTGGTATTTGGTCACAGATTATAAAGATTATAATCCGTGATTTGGTTAGTTGAAATAATACCCTTCTTGATGTGCGTCATCGATTGTTAATCTCCTTCTATCACATTACGTAGGAAGAAATGGAAAAAAGGCAGGTCTGTGATTAATCCTTATAAAAATATCACAATAATGAACCGTTTGAATATTTTACAAACGTTAACCCTAATCTTTGACTTACAAAAATTTGAATGGTTGATGTTTAGATTACGCGCCAGCGCAACCTATCAATCGCGAGATTAAAATACTATGAAGGCGTAACTTTCGTAGCGGCAATGTGTCTTACGTCTTTTTCTACTGTCACACTGACAGTACTTGTCAGGTGTGTACTTTGTTGCTTAAGGTCAATTATTATTTATGAGAAGTGAATATTAATCTTATTGTTATATTTATCTAAATAATACAAAAATATGCCTAGATACACAAAAAAACATCAGCATTTTGAAAGTTGTGAAGTATTTTCAGTTAGAAAAAGAAGCTGGTAATTATCAATTTCATAGCATTCTCGGCTTTGGCTTAATACGATCCTGATGATTTTATTTATCAAATTTAAGGTTAGCTTTATGTCAAAATAGCAAATAAAATAAACGACATGCCGAAAACCCGGATGTACGTCACAATCGATGACACACACCAAGAAGGGTATTATTTCAACTTATATAATATCTACTGATATATAATTAAATAGTGTATCAGTTTAAAAGCATAGGTACTATACTTTCGCTGTACATTTTGATTTTCATTCTGTTAATTGAATTTTTTAATAAGTATTTATCTTTTTTTAGGGTTCCGTACCCACAGGGTAAAAAACCGTTAGTTAGACAATTGAATTTTTCACAGATAATATATTTTTGTTGCAGCTATAACAATACATACTAATAAAGGAATAAAATAAATATTTTGAAACGTGATTTCTTGCTCGTTGTTGCTCGATATTGATAACGGCAACAAGTAGCTGGCGCCGTGAATTTAAACCGCCTGTCTAGTGAAAAGAAGATCGCGAATTCGAATCTCCTCGTGGCTTCATGGTCTTTTTTTAGTTTGTTATATACCAAGCTAAGCTATAAGATTATAAATTACAAAAGTGAAATCAATCGGCTGAATAAATTTTTCAAAATTTGCCAGAAGGCTTCTTCTCTGTGGCAATTTATTCTTATCTGAAGTATACTAATCTAAAAAATAAGATGAGTTCGGTGCATGCGTATAATTTGCACAGAGATCACGATAGAAAGTTTCTGCGAGATGCAAAATTTCCCCGAAAAATTTGTTAATTATGGACGTATGAGTCCTTCGCTTATAAACAGCCGAAATTAACTTTTCTTCCAATATATGGCGTGCGCCTGGTTGGAAATATTAAACACAACTGATTCTAGTCGAGCGGATAAAGCAAAAAAGTTCGGAATGTTTTCCCTAAAGACGGATCGGATTGCGGTTTTTTGCATTCGCTTCGGAAAATTATTTGTAAAAAATGTACCTACTTTGTTCCCATTACAAATCGGGAATTGCATCGCTGCAGTCAAAAATGAATGCCAAAAATGCATAAATGTAAAAACTCTCTAAATAAGAGTCAAAACTGGCTCAAATCGGGTATCCGGGGGTTTTCGAGGTCGCTGATCACAATTATGATGTTGAAATTGACCCCCCGGACACCTGGGGCTCAGGAACGCCGATGAACCTCGTCTCCGTGGGACTCTCCAAGAAATCACGAGGGGAACGAAAAAACTCCGCGCCCGGGGGTTTTTCGGGTGGCTGAATTCAAATATGGCAATTGACGGGTGTACTCTGTGGGGTTACGCGGGGCGTGAATTGGGGGAGGAATGGCAGCGTGCATGAAAATCGCTCCAAACTCGTTTTTCGGGGGTTGTCGGGGATGCTGAATTCAATTCTGGCATTGGAAATACCCGGGGGCGCTCAGGGGCGTCCCTGCAGGGGAATCCGGGGAATTCTTGAAAGGAAATTGCACGATCCATGTAAATGGCTCAAAAATCGTTATACGGGGGTTTTTGCGGATGCCGAGTAACGAGTTTGGAGCGCTTCCCATCGGCTATGCCATTTTTCTCTCAGAATGACCCCCTGATACCCCTGCAGAGGCGCCCCTGAACGCTCCTGGGTAATTCCAATGCCGAATTGAATTCAGCATTCCCGAAAATCCCCCGAGTAACAAGTTTGGAGCGATTTTTATGCACGCTGCCATTACTCCCCCAATTAACGCCCCGCGCAACCCCACAGAGTACACCCGTACACCCCCCGGTAATTCTGATGCCCGAGTAAGGATTTCCAAGCGATTTTCCGAGTTTCCAATCGTTCCCATAATGGTGCAAGTAATGATGCAATTGGAAAATGCATTTTCCGGCCCAGAAGGCGTTTTTCAAAAAAGTGCTAACCCACATTTTCCCGAACACAATGCAGAAAACCGCATCTCTATATCTGTTGAGCTTTGAAATTTCCTCTATTCGGGTGATTTTGATCTAAATGCCCTGGACTATACGGAAACATAGCTCGCGGGTTGCTTGGAGGGTTGCTTGGAGGGACACTCCAGATAACACGGGAACCCTTCTTGCGCGAGTCCGACTCGCAATTGAACGAATCTATTTTTATTCTGATGTCCTTCACCCACACCGATTTATAGCGCGCTCCACAGGTTGATAAATGCTGCACTAGCAGTATTGTCATTTGTTGATTTTAGTTAACATGTCCATCACAAGGCAGATAATTTATTAATTTTATTAATATGATTCACGCAAGTTCGATAAGGATCTTAGGAACAGCACTACTTGAAAGAGAACAAGAATTGTTCTATGTGTGGAGCTCACAAGTAGATCAGT
>CAJUYI010007476.1:0-12103 GCA_910591695.1 Galerucella pusilla
GGAGATTCCCATGCTAGCGCCTCTGACATGAGCCAGAACCGGTGTTGCTTCCTTACTGCAGTTTAATAAGCACCTTATCAAATCTAATACAGTGCGTTTCTCTGGCTTTAACTTCATTTTAAGCACACCTAATTAATCTTATTTTGTAAATACATCATACCTAATTAAATTCAAAGTATTTTTATGTCATAAATTTTCCGATACCTCCCTAACCATGTTTTTTTTATATTTATGTGACCGCAATAAGCTTTTAAGACCGAGCCCCATTATATACGAACAGCGTGGCACTTTAAATTGATAGTATCTGTCTTTCTGGTAACTGTTAGGAAGGAAAAAATAGCTTACAGTTAAAATATTGTATGTCAATATAAATGAGTTTTCTATGCCGAAATATATTTCCCGCGAGAGGAGTGATATGTCTATAGACAATGTATACAACAACTAAATATATATACACTAGCTGAAATCAGTTTGTTCAAGTTTGTTAATCAAGTTTATCATCACCCAGGACTGTAGTAGAACTATACATTTAGATAAAAGGTGCCGGACAACGAGTGTACGTGTACACTGCGAAATATTTTACGTATGTACATAAATAGATTGAATGGAAATTGTTTTCCCTTATATTTCCACTGGTGTGCATTTTCCCGTTTCACTGTTACATGTTTTTAAACAAAAAAGTGTTATCTACGGACGACGCGAAAAGTAACAGTAGATACAGTACAATATACAGGGTGAATATCATAAAAAATAAACGTAAACTCTAAGAATAACAAACTGGAAATAAATTAGTCAATATTCAATGTTAACTAGGAAGTAAAATTTAATGTCTGTCGGGGCATATAGCCCGAGAAGTATCTGTTACTGCTTAGTGAACGGTCTTTGCTCTTTGATAGTTATTTGAATGCCAAGGACTGAAAGTGCTACTTTGTTGGACGAGTCTGAAAATTGCGAGACGAGCGAAGCGAGGCAAGCAACAGACGAGTTAATATTTATTTATTGGATTGGATGCAGATGAAATATGTATATCTCTACCAGAGCGTCCCGAAAGTGTTTTGCAGTATGGAACTGTCACTTTCATTACATGGAACACTCAAAAACCGTCCCGAAAGTGTTTTGCAGTACGGAACTGTCACTTTCATTACATGGAACACTAAAAACGCAACTTTCGGTATGTAAATGAACACAGAACGAGCAACTTTCAGATAGCGTCGTCTAGAAAAGTTATTTTCAAAAACTTTGCAAGGCGTTAACTATTATCTTTGACGAATATTCAATTTGTTCTTCATTGACCGCTATTGGATTTAAGGCTCTGAAAAACGGGACAATTTCCTCTAGAAAAGATAGGTAAGATCAGGGAAATATACTAGTGGAAACCAGTCCCGTGGGAAATGATTGTTCCTTGAAAGGTTTCCTGCAGCATTACTGTAGATTATCGTCCATTTTGTTTGCCCTTTTTTTGACATATACATATGCTCGTCGAGAACATCTATACATCTTAAAATGTAGGATCTTATTTGGAAGATGAAAATTTCAATTCAGGAATAATATTTGATATTCTCAAGGCCCCTTGTTTAAGTGTAGTTATCATTAGATCAAATTTGATCAATTGGACTGTGGTCCGAAAGTGTAAATAAATTCGGGATGTGCTGGATATAGCAGAGGGTGTGATAATTCCTATATTACTTCTGTGAGGTATGTAGGTTTTTAATAAATACATTGTTACTTAATACTGCAATAACGATGCAATTCAACATGTGCATGAAGATAACATTTATCAGTTAAACTTATGGTTTCAAACTTGGACATCTCGAAATTTATGTATTTTCTCATCAAAATTTTATAATTTCTGCTCTTATATTTGAGTTGAATGTAATCTTATACAATAAACAACTCATCAACATAATTTAATGCCAACAGCTGCAAAAAGATTACAACGTGACAACGATGTAAAACATCTGTCATCATGTCATTACTATTGGATGACGGTCAGTGTCGTACCTATAATTAGTTTTAATGCCAAACGTCAATAGAATTGGATGACAACTAATGATACGCTTCTGTACAGAGCATTTATATGTCTTGCAAGTGCTGTAGTGGGAGGTAACATTAAAAATGAGTTTGTGCGCATGGGGGCGGACTCGCCAACACGTTAGACGCTTGCTATATACGATTTTCATATCGAAAAGAGATAGAAACTGCTCGTAATTTTTTGTAGTGTAATTTAATTCGGCAGCTCAAGAATTTCTAGCCGAATATAGAGATATGTGCTTTCAATAAATAGTTTAAATTAGTTTCGTCTTTCGTAATTAGATTTCGTGGAATTCTAATACCTAGAGATCCCCATTTTGAATTAATGCTTAACGCTAAAATATAGAAGCTGGATTTACCTTTAGCTCAAAGCACTAATATACAACTGCGTAAATAGACTTGAATTATTATTAATCATTTTGGAATAAATTCAGTCAAGTGTGAATTGAAAGTTGTGGACAAAAGCTAGTATGTTTCTTTAAAATCTTGTTTTTTACTATTGGACAAAAAACATAAATCCAGTTAATTTAGTTATTAAATAACTTACTATGGTTAGCCAGTTTGAGCCTAACAAGAACTGGGAAAAGGAGACTAAAAACTAACAAAGAAATAGAAAGCGAGTTAAGCAATGAGACAATCGTGAAATATATAAAAGCACAACGCCTAAAATGGGTAGGACATATTATGAGACGAAAGCCTGGAGAAATGATAAGAAGAATAACACAATGGACTCCTCTATGGCCGAGAAGAAGGGGAAGCAAGGCCGAAGCCAGAAAACAATTTCGGGGGGGGGTTTGGTTTGGTGGAACAGTAAGAAAACAAAATATAAAATAACAAAAGAAAGAAAATATTTTGAGTATAATATAACAACAGAAAAGACATTTAAATAAATATTTAGGGGAGGATCAATCCCCCTTGATTTCTTCCCTTGGCTACGGCCTTGAGGGGAAGACTCAGATAAAGTTGGAATCAAAAATCAGATAAAAGAGGATACAAAAAGGATGGGAATCAATGAGTGGAGATAAAATGAAGAAATAGAGCTGAATGGAAGAAAATAACTTCTGAAGCCAGGATACACAAGAAATTTAACAATAAGGAGTGAAAAGGGAGAAATCCACCCTGATAAATGGAATTAAAAGCGCATTAGCGTTAGCCACAATCTATTAGATTTAAAGGCTTGATTATGATGATGGCTAGTCAGACTTCGCCAGAATTGAGCCAGAACTCGACAATCACGATTTTTTCTACAAATTTCGTTGGTCCATGAGGATAGTATGAGGTCTGTTGGAAGGAATTGTGGAGGCTATTTCCCATTCTACAGTCAAAGCGTGGAATAGTTTGGTAGTTTCAGTATAAAAACTGTAAAACATAACCTCCAAAGGTTTTCTTTTTCCTTTCATTTGACATAGAACACTGCACTATCGATGGTTTTCATACCAACTCAACAAAAAATAATACAATTTTATACAATCATGATTGTGAGACAAGTTCTATTGATTAGTACCTCGTTTGAGGTTACATAACCGCAAGAATTCTCCACCGATTGTGAAACTGGCTCTTAGATATATTGGAAGGGAGTGAGATGAGGATATTTTGACGGTCCATATTATTATTAACTGTCCTTTCTATCAGCCCTTTTTCAAGTATTATACTTATAACTCAGTCAAAAATTCTGGTATGGAATAATAGTATATTACGTAACGTGTGTGGTAAGAAGCATTTTACGTACGAATGGAAAAGTTACGTAATTCCGTGAGTGCGTGAAATGCTTTACAACACGAGTAACGTACTATACTTTACCTACGACCTACTTGTACTTGTATTTATAAGAAGCATAAGAAATAGCAGTTACATAATTAGAGGTGCTTGGCAAACTTCATCTCTATTACTCTATTATTAATGAAAGAAGCACATTAAAGAACTAACGTTTAATCATTATTAATTGTTATAGGTATTGTTGATAATCAAAAGTCTATTTTTCAATTACAATCAATACATATTTAGCCCTTTGGGTTTTTCATAGTTAAACGTGGCCATATCGAATGTTTTCAAATAGTAAATTTCAAATAAAATGGCGAGGTCTATTGACAGTTGCTAAGATGTTGCTAGGGAAGCCGTGCGATTTAGTTTACAGCAGTGCGTTTTTTTACAGTGCGTAATAGACATCATTACATTGATGCTGACTGTGTGTTATTGACTGATTAGAGGGGGGGTCGTAGGTAAATTTACAATTGTTCAGAGTAGGAAAAAATGAAATTCAATATCCTCCATAACGAAATATTTCTAGCTCAGTGGCTGTACATAAATTTACAGGTATGTGAGTTTTGTTTGGGAATTCAGCCTGTGAACTTTCTATCAGGAAACAATCTAAATTATGCTATGCATGTCTCTCAAACGCCACCGCATATTCTAAAAATCTATATATTAAGGGCTCAGGACTACCTACTTTGGACAATTTTATGTCGAAGACAGTATTGCGGAAATGCCGCATTACATTATTCGAATAGAAACAGAAATGGTACTTCTTAGACAGCGATATACAGCATTGGCATTTGCCAAGGTTTATTTCTTAGAACATAAAACAGACAGGAAGGAGTCTTGTCACTCATTAGCTGTATAAGAAAATGCGACGGAAGTCGCCATTTGCAACTCCCTAATTATGACGTTGACGTTTACTGACGTTGACAATTACTGACGTTGACGTTTACTGACGTAGATTGTAGGTACGTTTTTTTACATCATTTATTCACCATTGGTTGAATGAAGTCAGTCTCCGCTGCAACGACATGTTGAAGTCATCAGTGGCACATAAAAAAACTCAGTTGTTATTTAAATCATCCGACCACTGACAACCTATTTCTAAGTTGATTGTTGTTATTAGTAGTTCATCTGATAGTTCCACTTGAATTTTTTTTACAATTTCTGACGCTGTTAATAGCGCCGTCAATACCTTGTTACCACATTTTAAATTTATTTCTATTAATTCGTCCATTTCTTTGACTGCTACAAAAAATCTTTAGTTTTTTGAGGTTAAGCTGTCATTTTGTGAACCACCAAAGTTATCCACCACCTCGATACAACGGTGGAGTGGTTTGCAATTTTGGTTGATGCAACAGTAATAAATGAACGCGTCATTTCTTCACTCTACAATCCACCAATGAATATAAAAAACGCAGCTGGTCGATTGGTGGATCTACCGGTGAATAAAAGAACATGCCTTGTTTATGTAGTTTTTTTAGTGAAAATAAGTTTAAACGAAAGTATTATCAGAAGTATTATTCTATATTCGTATTTTCATTGCTCCTAGACAATATTGTTTGTATAGGACATAGGACAGCTTATAGTTTTATATTCAATACATTTCAATAAGCTACAATTTTAAAATTTCACATATCCCATGCCCTATACGAACAGTACGCCACTGTCGAAACGGAAACGACTATTCGCCATTTGCAACCTCCTATTTGGACACAAACTTATTTGGTAAATGCTCCTTCCTGTCTGTTTTATGTTCTAAGATTTATTTACAATAAAAAGTCGTCATTGTTAGTTACTTTCCTGAATATCAGAACAAATATAAATTTACCAGCCCTAAATCAAATTTTAAATTAATGATCAGGTCAATTTACAACTTATGTATTGGCAATCTACCACAGAACGTTTGCAGCGGAACCAATATTGAAACTGTCTTCGAGGATATCAACAAATAAACTCTTGAAACGTTAGTTTACGTAAATTGCTCCAATCGATCTATGGTCGAAATCACCACTGGCCGAGATTTAAGAACGGTAAACATTCATAGTACACTGAAAGGCACTTACGATCAAATTGTTTGCATGCTGAGAGCCCGGTCAACTGAATGTTGTTTGGTAATCCACCAAACGTCATGCTGTGAATGGATGTTTTTGTGAAAATAAAATAAAGTGGTTGTATATTTTTGTTTATCTGTAGTCAAGTCCCGAAGGCTCTGCTTAATTTAGTTGATTGACTAATTAAGATTTAATTAACAACAAAAAGTACAGATCTGACGACAACTGTCAGTGGGACATTAGGAAAAGGCACATTTCCACTACGTAAGGTACGTCTGCAGCCTATTTTGATCGATATAATTTCCCTCGATTGTTAAGGCGTGCTTGCGCGTAACCTAAACATCAACTAATCAAATTTTTTAAGTAAAAGATTAGGATTAACGTTTGTAATACATTTAAACAGTTCATTATTGTGATATTTTGATTGGGATTATTCACAGACCTGCCTTTTTTTCCATTTCTTCCAACCTAATGTGTTATAAGGACATTAACAATCGATGACTCACACCAAAAAAGTCATTATAGTCAAATGCAGTCTTATCATGCGGGTCATACGATTCAACAAAGACATACCGCTTTTGTTTTCTTTTATTGCGTTTAATCATAACTTCCAAATAAAGTCCGTAAGATGAATGAGACAAACTCATGCAATTTTGACAAGAGAAAAAAGGATAAGTATTTAGTTTTCAGGGATTCTAAAAAGTCTTTCACCAGCGAAGTTTTTATTTAAATCTCAGTTCTGTGACTTTGACTATTCAAAGTGACAATATGAACAATAAGAAGAAATTTTTCGGTATATTCCATCCTTAAGCAAAAAAATGGTACTTGATCTGATAGATTATTTCGAGAATGAATGAAAAAGTGGAAATTCGTCAACCAGTGTGCAGGAAACATCAACCATCATTACTTCCGGGTATATTTGTAATCTCACATTTTGGTAACCTCTGTCTTCTGATTTGATACATATGGTAAGTGACCTTTGAACTCTTCAATTGACCATTCGAGAACATATGATTTTGACAGTTTAATATGACGGATCTGCCAGTGTCGTCATTCTGAAATAGTTTGAAACGTTTTAAAATTGTTTTATATCGGTCTATTGTTAAAATAGTTCCCTGAAATTACTTTGCAGACAAAAATTTTCCCGTGTGATTTATCTTGTAATTTAGCACGTCAGGATTTAGGACCTTCTTGTGAAAAAGCAGGAATTTAGCATTTAGTTCTGTTTTCGTTCGGATTTTTTAAAGTGCCTACCGCTTTTACGGTTACAAGAAACCTGTTTACAATGAGGATTTTCAATTTCTTCGATTTTCCCATTCTACTGGTGCTTTTTTTACGTAACATCGAAAGTGCATTTCTTGATTTATTCAAAGTAGGGTTAATTATTACTGTACGTTTGGGGACCTTTTTTTCCAACAGAAGTGTGATTTATTCAAGTCGCTATGGAGAGGGACTCAGTTGTCCACTTAAACGTTTGTTTTTTATTCATCTTAAAAAGAATTTCACGCTGATAATCACTTGTACAGTGAATAAAGTTCTTAAAACTGGAGTGGTGAACAGAAAGCCTGATTTATAGCCTCAAATTTACTATAATTAGCAAGAATATTGAAATATTTGTGCTGACCAACGAAATGGTAAACGATAAAAACAACAACACCAATTGGGCGGAGTTAAATTCAATGAGACCTCTGGCGGAAAAAATTGTAACTGTCGCAACGAGTAAAATAATTCGTTTTGCATTGTTTTTGTATTATAAGCAAGTCAACGTAATTACCGTAAATTCGTACTTTATTTGCTTAATTTTGTGTCAGTGACAAGTTTAAAACTGTCTTTTTCTATTTAACTCAACTGTCATCATTTCTGAGATAATATTCTTATATTAGGCAATCCAGTAACCTGTCAAATAAAATTCAATATGGCGACACAGGGCAAACAAATGTGGTTTTGGTATACATAAGTGTTTATTTTGGAGAAAGGTGCTTTTATTTTGCTTTGGTGTCTCTATACTAATAATATACAATAAAAAGTTCAGTTTTAGAAAACTTTTAAGCTGGGTATATCAATTTAGGACCAAATTTTGGTTGTGTCTATATAAGAACATTATTTTTTTGTTAGTGGTTCTTAGACTATCAAGAATTTTTATTTGATATTTATGGGTAAGTACACACTGACTAAAACATATACAATATTATAATGAGAGTGAAACTTTTTTGAAATTGCTGGCATTAAAATTTCACTTGCTTGAATTGGAAGATATCACCTGCAGTATTTAACTTTTATGCTTACGGAATTCAGGAGTGAAACACCTACTTCCATATGCCAACAACTTGTGTTTGTGGGAGCCGTTCAAACCGAGACCAAGTAAGCTTTTTTAAGGTCCCAGCTAATTTAAAGAACACATTTTTGGTACACAAGAATGAATTAAGTAAGAAGCGTAGAGAAATGTGGTTAGCAGCAATCAATAGAGATGATTTAACAGAATCAAAAATCAAATATCAGGCTGTATGTAGCAGGCATTTTGTTCAGTTTTGTTCAATAACAACATTTATAAAAACTAAGAAAAGTGATATATTCTAAATAAAAAATACTAATCAAACGAACAATATACCAAACACTAATAAAATATACTAAATTGAAGCAAAATATACTAATAAATTCGACTAAAAAGTCTTGAGCACTGTTTATGACTGAATAGACAATACAAAACTAACCTATCTGTCTAAATTGTTTGCCCTGCACGGCCATATTAGGTCACGTGATCTGGATTGCCTAATAATCAGAGATATTATGGAAGAGGTTATGTTATTCTATTTTTTGTTTTCATTGCAGATCAAAGAGAAAATAAGTCGGTATTAAAGATTTAAAATATTACTCAATAGAAACCTACCTTCCCTGCAACTTTTGTAGATATAATTATATCAAAAATAAAATAAAAACACGAAATCAGACCCAAAATAAACTGAACAGTTAATTGAACGCTTGTTGTACCTTTCACACAAATATCAACCATACCTATTACTCCAAAAATAAAAATATTAGGAGTCAAAATTTAGTTTAACAACACAAAATACTAAAGCACAATAAAAAAAGCAAACGTTTTACAAAACACACACTGAAAATAACTAAAACAGCAAAATAGAGCCACTAAGGCCCGTATGCAACGTTTACTAGTTTGATCTGGATTAAGTAATTGGGATTAGGTAAACTAAAGAAGTTGGTTATGCACCGTCGTAATATTTGGTTGGATTAGTTGATCCGTGTTTAAATCGGGCAATATTGTCAAATATCACTTTAATGTTGGCGAACCTACTTAAACTTCTCATAGAATAGGAAACAAACTGTCAAATGACTTAAATTGCAAGCATGGCAGGACATTGAAAAATACTTAAATGCGACTTCTCCATCATCAGTTTTTAGACAAGCAGAAACTTTGAAGCGGTTATATGAAAACAAGGAAAAAGAAATCAAGAGGCAAGTTGCTGAAGAACGAAAACAAACATTCCTCACGCGTGGGGGTCCGTTGCCAGAAAAAGAAATGTGATGAAGTCTTAAAAAATATCTAAAGTTATTTCTAATAATAATTCTACGCGGAAACCCGATTTCTACAATGTCCACCACATCAATGTCATCTTCAAAGAACAATTCATCTTCTATTTCCATTTCGATGAGTAGGTACTGGAAACGATTCAAAATGTACCTGTTAATATTTATATGTTAGGTTAGAAAACCGTGGTTAAACCGACATGATCGTAGGATTAGACTTAATCGAGTTTAGAATGATTCATTTGTACGGCACATACCAAATTGTTTGGTTAATCTGGATTAACAGTTAATCGCGATTAAACTGCGACGGGGCATACGGCCCTCAAATATCAAATGGCTTATACGGCAGCTGATTTGTTTTACTCGTTGCTAAAATGACATTGACATTTCAGAGCGCCATCTATCGAATTCTACTTTTCCCAATTACATGACTCCAGTTTTTGAGTACCAAATGTATGGGTTGGTGATTTTTTATGAAGTTCGACGAAAAAAAGTAATGTGCAGCTCGGCAAAGAACTGTCTAGTGTCTCAACTACCTGCCTCGATTAAAATAGACAACTTCTCGCCCACCATAAAAAACCATTAAATTTGAAACATTTTGAAACAATCTAATTATCTATGATAAACATAGGTACACACTCTATTATGCAATTTTCAGGTTTTAACGCTTTTCAAAAAGATAAAATAATAATAGTAATTCAAGTCGTATACCTTTTAATCTCTTGTACCCGAGGGAAAAACTTTTAGTCTTACTGGTATTTTGTATGCGGTGGATAAAGAAAAACCTCGAGGCTTTTAATTAGCCGGGATTTTATTACATTGTATATATCCCATCGAGCGTCCCGGTTTTCTGTTTTCCGCAACTGCTACTTTTTAGCTTTGCTTATACCTGATTATTTTCCACACTTTAATAGACTTGTTAGTTTTTTTCATTTCAAGCGAACTTTTAAATAGCTATTTATGTAATTAGTTATGAAAGGAAATGTTCAGTTTATGTTTATGTGAAAATTTACATCAACCATTTTGAGAACTTTGCTTCTCCTATTATCACGCCTTCTATGACTACTACTAATACCATTATATTAGATTTGAATTGGAGTGGCTCTTTTTTCTATCCCACTGCGACCTTTGCAGATCTATTGTGGTTCTATCTTTATTTAGAGCTCGATATCTAGCTTTATTCTTTTTAGAACTTCAGCTCTTTACGTTAGGTTGGGGGATAGCGGCGCAAAAGATCTGACCGTTACGTTACGTTGCTGCGTTATGCGCCTTAAGCGCGAGCGGAAGGTTCTGGTCCTATCATGACCTCCGTTGCTATCCCTTTTCATTCCCTTTCATTCCTTGATGGTACCCAGGCTAGGGTCTCTCTATATACTAATATCCTCACTACTTACTAAAAAATACAAAGAAGTTCGAAACGGAATTAAGCAACAAGAAAGCATGTGATCCAATATTCCATAACCAGACTTCATTCAATGTCACACAAAAGGCTCAAAGGGAAAATATTTTGTCTTATCAAAAACACCCTATTCTTAAAGCACCCTCTTGTTATTTACGTAGAAGAGCAGTAGCATGTAAATACGCTCATTAAGCTCCAACTTTAGACGGTTGGTTTTTCTTAGGCCGTAAATACAGAGCTAAATTTTCAATTTTTATTTAACGCCATATCGCCGCAAGTAAAGATCAGTTTAATGATGTTTATAAGGGGAGAATGTTAAAGAACTGGCTCGCTAATTTGCCGGGCTATATAGTCTAAAAAGATACCTTAAAATATCGGGTTAAGGCATCAATTTGATTTGAGGAAAATATTTCGTATTCACAGCAAACTTCAATTCAGATTTTTAAAATGTGAGCGTACTCCCATGATATAGAATTTTTTATGAATAAATTTCTGCAAATAAATAATTTCCAATGCGGTTGTTGGGTTTGTTCTCATAACTCTGCTGACCGCTTTTACCAGGGTTTGGATGACAATTAGCTTTAGAATCGCCCTTTGTTTTTGGTCACCATACCACCCAATCCATGGGAGTACCCTAAAGTATGTAGATTAATATAAAATCAATCAATTTCCCAAATTATAAAAAAAATCAAAGCGCTGGGAGGAAGGTGGAGAAGAATAAAAAATACCACCGTGTAAGGGAAGTGTTTTGCAATAAAAAATGGTCTCTTGCGTTTTTTTCGTCCGATCAATGGTATGTCCCTAAAAAATTCGGTAAACTAAGTATGAGTTCCGCATCCGCGCGACTCTGCTGCACGGCGGAAACAAATATATAAATATTCAATCAGAATTGTTTTTCAATCTTTGGTGATAGTTAAGGATGTAAATAATAAAAAAAAGGTGATAAATTAATTTTCACATATTTTTATTGGAAAAAGAAATGAAAAAAAATTATATCTTATAATTATATATTAATCATATTTTATACATTTTGTTCGTTGAATATTAATCGTTATATATCACATGAGTATCAAATTTTATTTTGAAAAAATTAAGAAGATTCCTACCCGAATCTATAAAAATTGCTATTTTCGCTTATAATACAAAAAATCATTGAATCCAACAATGTATGTGTATGTGACTCGTGTGGATTGTCCATATCGCACTTGAACGATTGAACTTCGTCCTCGTGCGATATGGCCATCATATCCACACTAGTTGCACAAACTACTATTTCTATCAAAATATGCCCTTTTACATTTAAAAACAACCTGCTAAATGT
>CAJUYI010007477.1:0-12103 GCA_910591695.1 Galerucella pusilla
GTCTTTCACAATACATATTCTCGACATTGTCTCTTAAAATAAAAGTCTCACTATAAACAATAAAAACGAACTACGAATACTCAACACACACATAAGCAAAATAGTTTTTGAAAACGAAACCTGGACAAACTCACGATACACGTTGTAAAACGTTGATCTGCAGCTGTCAGGCAGTTGTCAGGTTAGAATCATAGATAACACATAGGATGTCAGCGCTGATACCTATATGTGGAAGAATCTGCAACGACCACTAATGGCGTTACAGTTCTCACTAAATTAGAAATTTTAGTACTGACGGGACTCCCTATGTGGCAGCACCCTCGCGCCTTCAGAGCACCCCCGACTATTTTTCAAATATAAAATGAACTAGTCTTCCATTAAAACTCATCGTAATACCATATGAACTAGTCTTCCATTAAAACTCATCGTAATACCATTCACAAAAGAAAACACAATCCTCTGCCTCCGCTAGTAAACCTGTGATGGAGGCCGCAGGTCATTGATAAAAAGGAAGTATACAAAATTTACAGTCCACTCAGCTCATTTCCTAAATGGACGAGAGAAGTGAATGAAAGACAATCCTCCAACTAGTGTATATCAGATAGAATACTGTACCTTATACACTACCTTGTGTGTGAGCTCCTTTAAATTCTTAGTAAGCATTTTCCTGATTTACTGATAATACTCTGAACGCTCTATTTGTAATGTGAGATTTTATTTCTATTGCTGGGAATACATTGTTTGGGTACGAGTTATTGATAAATTGAAAAAACAAGTTCAATGTTCTAAGAGTACCTACAAAACATGATAGAATATCATCGACATTTTGTAGTACCTATATTAGGGTGAGACCTGAAAGATCTAAAAGATCAATTGTACTCCTTTTCTTCTTAGTTTCTGATGATAGTATATCAGAGACTAGCAGCTACTACAGACTTATTTCCCGAAGAAAATAGAACGAAAAGTGAAGTGTTTTTGGAAGAAAAATACTTGGCATCAAAAATAGACGATTTATCATTTTTTAGTCACGCTGCAAACTGTACAATATTCTCTTTGTCTGCACCCATGTACAGGTTCTGTTTTTCAAGTATATTAATTCCCATTAGGTAGTGGTATAATAGCCATTGTTACATTCTCATCCATTAATATCTAATGTAACATTCTAGCTCATTGGATGTAATATTAACGTGCTGGAAATATTTCTATTCGGTAATTTTGCTGCTGGCTTCTAATAATACATATTTAACTGAAATGCCTTTTAATGTCGGCTATATTAGACAATGATGTGTTATAGTTGGTAGCATAATAGCAGCTCATGCAGCGAGTTACCTAAAACATTCGCAAGTTAATTGGGTGAAGGGTGTTATCAATAATGAATAACCTGGCTTATAACTATCAATATTATTTCAAATTAGAACACTTGGGCAATTAAAACATGACATATATGATCGAAACTAATAAGTTTTCGAATGCCATGCTATGAGTAAAATTGGGGATTAAACTTCCCCCCCTAGTTTGATTTTATCATAAATTTATTAGATCGGTGTAAGTTATAGAGAAGCATTAACAAAGAGAAAACAATTCCTACATTTATTTCGACTTCTGGATATTTACTCCTAATACATCTTAGATATTCACTATAATTTAGTTCAAGATTTGTTTTTATTTCATCGATGTATACCGCATTAAAATATATTTTCTGTTTTATTGGGAAATCTTTAATAATAGTATATTAAACAGCCAGGTGGTAATAGTTATTTATGTACCAAGGCAGTAAAGTGACTAAAGACACTTTACTGACGTGGTGCATACAAAATGTTATCGCCAACTGCTCAGAATTCAGAATATAAGAAACTCAGGTATATTTCATTGCATTTTATTATGACAAAGTAAACAGCACATATAGAACAAATCTACTATCTATTTGTTATTTAAATTGAAGGTACACCCGAAGCATTATAAAAGTTAATTTCTGAAGTCAAAGCAGTTCCAAAAATAATTTGTTATAAATAAATCGCAAAAAAACTATTATGGAGCTGTAATAGGGAGAAGCGTGACACTGACAGATGATGATTTTCGAGTAATGTCATAGTCAAAATACTTAACCTGCCACATGTCACTTTACCTGCCGCATATGTGAAGGAAGGTAAACTGTTTGTTTACTTCCGGAAATCAATCTGATAATTGACGGCTTTACTGACGGTTGGCGATAATAGTTATTTATGTATCAAGGGCGTAAAACAGGCGTTTATGGACCGCAACGTGTAAGTAACACGTAAGGTCCATAAACGCTGTTTACGCCTGAAATACATACAATATTTTAGGCACGACCGTTTTAATAGTCATTTATTAATAAATATACAAAATTTCATGCACGACCGTATAGGTAAATGATAGCTTATTAATAAATATGTTTTATTTTCTATTTTTCACCTTTTGTGAGTAGGTTATTATAAATGTTTCAAGTTGGATAAATTTCATACCTCGATATTATTATAAATCACCCTGGATAACAATCTACCAAATCATTTGTATAGTTAAATAAAAATAAGTCTTATTGAAACTAATAATATGATATAACAATTATCTATATACCTATACGCGTTACCATAGCAACCAAGTCAATAGGACAAGAATAGGTAGACGTCATTTTTATTTACAGTCGACTTTTGAGCATACACCTTCCAGCAGTAACCCAAATCATACGGAGTTAGTAGAAGTTCGTAGCAACTTACAACAGAGCAAGGTAGCAAATCCTAACATTTCTATAAGTGATTGTTCAAATTGTGTTATAAAATTATAAGTGTGAGGATCTTATGTTTGGGCTTTTAAAGGATCTTATGTTTACTTTAAAGTAGTCCGCGGGCGGTAAAGTGACACTTTACGCCCGCTAAACGTATTTATAATCTGGACTTTTTCGCCCGGTCGTGCATAAAAATTATTATTATTGACCGAGAACCAAAATAATTCCGTGAGTAGCTGTGCGAGGCTTATGAATGTCTTCACCACCATGAAGTATATACAATTTTTTTCACTACTCGCCAAATTTAAGACAAACATTGAGAAAAAAATGTAAAACGCACCACGAGAAGTGTTTACCCCGTCGTCTGACTGACAAGTACACTGTCAGTCTCTGATATATTATGAACGTACTCGTTATGTCATCAGTCATCATTTTTACTTGAGCGCGAATTTTGAACTAATGGCATTTTTATTCAAATAATTTTATATTGATAGGTAATTTCGAGCAGCAAATATGTTAAAGACAATCTCCTGAGTATACAAAATTATGATGCACAAGTTTTTGTTGAACTACTTACTATCCCTGAATTCCCAAAATATTTGAATTTGTTCATTATTGACCTTGGTTAAAAATAAAAAAAATTATTAACCACTAATAGAGAAATTCATCTTCTCAGTTAGCTAGAAGAAGCAATAATTGTGAACTTCACAGCTAGTAGTGGAAAAAGGGGATTTATTATTTCGGTGAGATGTTTGAGAACATACTGCTTACATCAAAGTATGTATTTATTTCACACATTATTGAAAGACATACCACAGTTCCTGCAACAAACCTTTTTATTGCCTTTTCAAATTTGTCCGATCTCTTTCCACAATTTGGGCAGGTAAGCTAAAAGTTAACTTCCAGTGGAAAAGTGGTCTAATGTTGAACAACGAGTACAAAATTTTGGAACGGAATAAAGATGGTCGGCGTTTGATTGCTCAGGCCGTGAATGAATATTCCTTTGGAAATTGCCCAGTGAAATAGCTTTCCAAAGTCAGTGATGAACTGGTGAACTTACAGACGATTATTCAGTACTTTTTCAAAATGAATTTTAAAAGCTCTTAAATTTGAAGACAACAAAAGAAAAACTGGGAGTACATTGTTTCGTAGGTCTGTTCCTGGAAGCAGGAATTTGTTGGAAGGGAGGGAGGGAGGGAGGAAGTTCTAATTCATGCGACCGACGACTCCAACGAAAGAAAAAACGCCAAGCTGCATGCAACTTTTTCGAGTTGCAGCGTCAACTCGCACCGTGGAAAATGGACTTTAGATTGTAGTTATTCTTGACATATGTTCACCGAAATTATCAGGAAGGCAGTGCAGTTGTGATTGGCTTTAATATAATAGATTTAACCTCTTATGATTATGATTTCGTTGGTGTTCAGAAGGTTAAAAAGCTCCTCCTGAAAGCAATATTTGCTGGATAAGAAGAAGATGAAGCAGGTGGTGTAATGGCTTGATAATAGAAGAGAGTATGTGTAACAGGCTCTGTTGAAATAGTTTGTGTCGAATGACGGGATAGAAAAGAGTCTTTGAACTATAACTTTTCAAGTTCTGGAGTTGGTTCTACTCATAGACTTATAATATAAAGGAGACCACATTGTTTACATTTCGAGGCGATCAATCATCATTCTATCTTTCAATTTTATCTCTTTCTCTCCAAATTGCGTCGTTGACAAATCTCCATAATTTCGAGAAAGTATTTCGAAATAATTTAAGTATATTTAAAGAACTGGAGAACACTGCTTTTATAATGCATATATTGAAAAAAAAACTTCCATAGACCATTCAATTTTGAATTGATTGATCCTTACATTACTAAATAATCAATAAACTTTGCAAATATTCCTAAATTAAAAACGAACAATAAGTACAAAACAGCGCTTTGGCAACACCCCATATGTTTTGGTACTTTATTGAATGACTAATAGTATACGCGTAGTTTTGCTATGTTGCCGAAGTGATATAGCTCTTTTAGTGCTTACTTTACTATTATAAGGTGTTTTTTTAGTACTTATTGTGGAAATTTTACTTTTTTTGGCCAACCATGGTAAATTCTTGTGTTGTTTGTAAGAAAGTGGAACATTTAAACCCAAATTTAACTTTTCATAGGTAGGTGAGGTTATCTTTTTAGTGGCGTGGCGTGGTATAAGTGTTTGTAAATATCAGAGGTGTAGAAGAAGGGTTTTGGTGTCTCTTGGTGTTAATTAAATAAACCACTACCAAATTAGTATACAAAATACATTATCTGAACAATGTAAGACTCATTGTGAAAACCACATAGTATTTGTATTATTGTTGAAATCAAATATGACACCCAAACGAATAGCGGGCAGTCTAACATTCGGACAGGACAGTCTACTAGTACATCATAAGTTATCAAATTTCCATATTTTGTGTGCTTCTTACATATTTTTCATTTTTTCATATTTATCTTAAATTATATCGAAACAATTGTCAATTTACTTGCAATTTACACATTTTTACAAATATATTGTGGAGTCATTTAGAAACAGTTAGTTTCATTTAAAACCATATGATGAGTAGATTCCACGAAGTGAGGGTTTATACAGTTAACGAAATGAATTCAATTTTCTTAAGCACCAGTAGTCACCAAACAAGTAGCTGTGACTACCAATGTTGGTATATGGTATAGAGTACCTTGTACTAGGTATTATTTTAAAACTGGATAAATAAATACATATAAGTATTTCAATTCATTATTCATTTATATACCCATATCACTCTTTTATTTTGTTATTTTTTCACGTTTTAACTGGTTTATCGATTTGTCTATACAGTTTTTGTGAATTTTGAATGACAATAAAACATTTCTCACTTTCCTTGTCTTATTACATCCTGCAATCATAATCCAATAAAAAAACGTAATATATTTAATTATTGTTGGTAGATTTTGAACCGTAGGCCACTGGTGATGAAAATCAACAGCCCAGTTACACTGTTGTCATTTTGATCACGCGCCCGACAAGGACTATGCTTTCTTTCTTGCACTTATAGCTTTTTTTAAAACAATAATAGATCGCCTCAAAAAGCATTTTATCAATGAAATATTTTGTCTCTGGTATTTATAAGTCTATGGTTCTACTGGGCCTTCCTTGAATGGTCGTGCTGGGAAATGGCTCTGAGGAGTGGCTTACGCTTTTGGAAGGCGTTATTGAAATAGAGGAGGAAAATAATTGTCTTATTTTCATTCCTGGTCTGTGGTATGGTGGTCGTGATCTTTAGAATCGAATGTGGGTTTCTAATTGACTTATTTTCGAGCCAGCAGCTTGAACGGTGTGAGCTAGAGACGTGTCTGCTTCGACTTTTTGAAATCTACGTTTAATTTGTATGTCACTTTCTATAGAAAAATCTAAACAAACCTCAAATATATCTTTTTTGAAACGTTAATCTTTTTAATTAAAAATTTATAAATGCAGATTTTTAAATTAAATATCGTGACCATATGTTCAAAGGCAACCCGCATTACATTTTAATTAAGTTTTACTAGAACATAGGTATACTTGCAAATCTCATATAAGTAGAATATTGTTAACATTTACTGACGTACCTATCTTTAGTTTTAATTTTAGATCAAAAACAAAATGAGTAAATACTCAATCGTCAAGAATTAACCTAAACTAATTATACTCGATGCCAACTGTTGAAAACCAGTAATGCAGTGAGAAACTTACGTGCTCGTCTTTAATAGAAGTTGGGTAAAGGGTGTGTGTGGAGTCTTAACTAAGAATAATAAGGAATAATTTCAGAAGTTCTTAATTACATTACTCCAACTATAAGACAAAGTTGCAGCTCTGCACTTTCTTTAATTTAATTTCTTCTTTATATCTTCAGAATAAATTCATGAACAGAGGTGGAGTACTCAACTCCCTTTGTGAAAGTCATAAGTAAATTCGAGTTACGTTCGGAAAATATATCTGCATAAGCAGCCAACTTTTATAGTGCAAAGAAAGAACATTTATAAAGGCCGTTAAAACCGTTTCGTTTAAATAAAAAGAAGTACAAAATTGTCATTATTCTTATTAGTTATAAAAAGCTGCCAAAAATAAAATTTTGCGTGCTGGCGTTCGTATTATGTGTGAATATTTAATAAACGCAATCAAAAATGGAAAAATGAAGGAAATCTCGACGTTGGTAGGTCAAACCATGGATTTTAAAATGGAGAAATGAAGGCACTTCAGTTAAACTGTTAGTGGAATTGGAAACATGAGACCCAGATGCCTATAATATAACCATTTAAGAATAAGCGAAGATCAATTTGAAGAACTTTTACAGAAAGTCGCACCCCTAACACAGAAGAAAAAATTTATTTAGAGAAGCTCTTCCAGCAAACCAAAATAGTTTTGGTTTATACAAATCCTCTACTTCGGTGCCGCTTTTGTTAGTTTTTGGTATTTTGTTATGTTCAACTTAATACGTATGTCCGGTTTTGTTTTCAATATAGGTTAATGTTAAAGGTTCTATGTCCATTCCAACACGAATTTTTTCGTAGCTTCTTTTCGGTAGGGTTATATTTTTATAAATTTCATATTTTATCTTCCTTAAACAGTCCTCAACATGGTATAACCCCAAAAAAATTGTAACATGATAATCCTTCCATTTTGGCTTCAAATTTTAAAGAAATGCAATAACATTGAACAATATCGTTGAAGGAATGTTCACATTACATAGATGCAATGATATTGATTGATAAAAATAATAAAATTACGTGAATATTATCTATATGCTAGTTTTTGTTTACGGGACCTGTGATAGCAGTCGTCATTTTTCCCATCAGAATAAAAATATGCTATGTATGATGCTCCAACGATGCATTGATTGCCATTTATGACAAAGATCATGACAATAAACATATAAAATGATATAAAATATTTTTATCGCCAACCGTCAGTAAAACCGTCAATTATCAGATTGATTTCCGGAAGTAAACAAATAGTTTACATATGCGTCAGGTAAAGTGACATATGCGTCTGGTAAAGTGGCATATGCGTCTGGTAAAGTATTTTGACTTTGACATTACTCGAAAATCATCATCTGTCAGTGTCACGCTTCTCAATATTACGGCTCGATAATAGTTTTATTTATAACAAATTATTGTTGGAACTCCTTTGACTTCAGGAATTAACTTTTATAATGCTTCAGGGTGTATCTACCTCCAATTTTACTATAACAAATAATAAGTAGATTTGTTCTATATGTGCTGTTTACTTTGTCATAATAAAATGCAATGAAATATACCTCAGTTTTTTATATTCTGAATTCTGAGCAGTTAGCGATAAAATTTTGTATGCACCACGTCAGTAAAGTGTCTTTATCGGACTCGACTGTTATTCATAATTCATAATTTCAGACTCGTCCGATATTAGAATCACTTTACTGCCTTGGTATATAAATAACTATTATTTGAAGAAATTTTAGATATTTGTATCTAGAAGATCAATAAACATCACTAGGAACTATTAAACTAAATTGAAATCGGAGATAAATGAATAATTATTGGAGATATTAAGGTGTAAAATAAAATTAAGTTATGCTGTTATATCAAGATTATGGTGGTGGAAAGTGTTGCAGAGAGAACAAGATACAGACTAAGTTGAGAGGGAATCATTAAACAAAAAACCACCTCCTCACTTCTTAGAAAACAGACAACCTGGGTCATGCCGCAAGACGGTTTGATGAAATAGTATAACTTTTCGAAGAACGGAATTAAGCAACAAGAAGGAATGGGATCCAAATACCATTACCAGTCTTGGAAAGAATGCCATTCAATGGTACACAGACGGTTCAAAAGCAATAGAAGGAACTGAAAGCTTGGGAAAACCCCAAGTATCTTTCAAGCGGAAATCCACGCCATAAGAAAGTGCGCCCAGCTCAATATTGATAAAGGATACAGAAGACAAAGGATTATCGTAATGTCGGATAGTCAAGCAGCCATTAAACCACTGAGCTCTTGTGAAATCAGTTCCAAAATGGTGTGGGAATGCCTAGACAAACTCAATGAACTAGACGAGAACAACATAGTCACCTTACTATGGATTCCAGGACACACTGGAATAGAAGAAAATGAAAAAGCAGATGAACTAGCAAAGAGGGGGACTTAAATACTTTTCTGGGGGCCTGAACCCTTTTGCGGAATCAGCCCCAATGTAATATTGAAAGAAAAAGATAAAGCCGAGATAAAGAGAAGATCTGACCATTGGAAAGATCTAGTAGGGCTTATACAATCAAAGACTCTTCTGGGTGACTACAACCTGTTAAGATCAAATAAATGCATAAGTCAAAGTGAAATTGCGCTAAAAATTTTAACAGGGATCCTAACGGGACATTGTCGCCTGAATGGGCACCCGAAAAAGCTCAAAATAGTGGAGGAAGAAGAATGTAGATTTTGTGGCATGGAAGAAGAAACCTCCATCCACATACTTTCCAACTGCACAGCTCCTGGGAGATTACTGGATAGAAAAGGAACATTTACCTAAGTTGAAGCCTGCAGATATCCTAAAATTCCTCCGGGAAATAAGACTTAAGGAGCTACTAGTTTCGGAGTTTCTCCTTATTGATATCGCTCGGTCGCAAAATCCTTCGTGACTAGTAACTGTTACTTACATCCCTTATAGCATAAAGAACTTTTAGTCTGTCTATTATATCAAGTTATTTCTACGGAGTACTGGGGAACTTTGTTTATGCCATAAGAAACCGTTTTTTTAAGAACTGGTAATGAAGCTATAATTCTACATTTATCATGTTACGAAAGCAAATTTTGAGATGCAAATAACAGTCCCACCGTTCATTTGCTTTGTTTTGTTTCAATAATTTTGCATAACGTGGTATTAATCTGGAAAATTTTGTTCATGCTGTATTCAGATCGTTAATATGTATTTCCATCAGCTTAACGCGACCATTGTGCATCTTGACATTCGCATAAAGCAAATATTTTCATCATGCTTGTATTGAAAACAGTATTTTACAAACGGTCCATTAAACTGAGATCTAGTTTGCCTCCGCAGCTGTGTTTAAAAAAAAGGTCATTAGTTCATGTTGCCAACGAAATTACAAAAAAATCTTTGACATTTAACAGCTAACGATGTACATATACTGGATACTTTTATGATTTATAGGATTGTAAAAACAGAAGCGTCACCCTTTTTATTAAAATCGGCCTCCATTATTAGGTTCCGATACTGTAATTTTATTGTTTATGGCTGCTATGTGGGTGAATATTATTTTTATATCAAATGACAGTGGTTGCTTCAGAAGTGTAGGGCTTGATGCTTATACTTGTGAATCGATGTATTGTAAAAAATAAATTTTTTTGCATACTAGACTCCGTTTCACATAAGAAAAACCCACTAGAAGTCTAGAAGTTGCAGTCGTATGCGCGAAGAAGCTGCACATAACAATATCTCAACATCAATATCGGTCAAAGCCTTAAGCGAACATTCCACCGGGTACAGCGCTGCACGCTGCATTGACGGAGCGGCAAGATGCGTCGCTGCATAAATTTTAAATTACATAGTGGCTTATGGGAATGATTCCACCGAATCCGTTGCAGCAAAGTCAATGCAGCGCAGTACGGCGCATCGCTGCGTGCAGTGATTTCGGCATCTTGAAATTTTTTACCGTACGCGACGGACCGAAATATGGAAGAAAAATTAATTGTTGCTGTCGAAAGTCATCCTGTCCTGTACGACAAAAGTTTAAAAAATTATAAAAGTGCAAATAGTCGTGACTATGCCTGGAAGGAAGTTGCCAAAAATTTAGATATAAAGGGTAAGAATATTTATCAATTAACTAGGTGAATTTTTATTATATCATATTAAATAACTAGAAATGTAAATTGAAATAAATAATTTTAATGTGTAATTGCATCATACTGCCAAGGAACTTCGCCAGCAGGTGACATAAACCAATCTGCATAAGCATTACGAATATCTAATGCCTGTCTTCCCGGTCTAGAATATTGATGTTTTTCTCGTTGCTTGCAACGTTTTGTACAGATGTAGACGTAAACTTGGAAATATTCTGATTGTTTCCAGTATCTAATAAATAATTGTGAAGTGTGCAACATGCAACTACTATTTCATTAGCAAATTCAACGTTAACTTCGATGCGTTTTAGTAATATTCTCCATGTATGTGCAGTTATGCCAAAAGCGTTTTCGACGACTCTCCTCGCTCTGGATAACCGATAGTTATAGATTCTTTGACGTTCAGTTAAGTTCCTTCCAGGAAATGGTCGTAATATATTTTCTTTCAATGGGAATGCTTCATCTGCAACTAATACTAAAGGGAAAGAAGTTTCTGTGAACGGAAGATCTTGATTTTCTGGCAAATTCAAATTTTTATCGTTCATCAACCATGATTTTCCAAACGAACAGTTAGCAAAAATTCCACCATCGCTGTTTGATCCATACGACCCAACGTCTATCATTATATATTTATAATTGGCGTCAACAACGGCCATTAATACAATCGAGAAACCTCCTTTGTAATTAAAAAAATTTGATCCTGAATTTTTGGGGGCAAATATGTGAATATGCTTGCCGTCGATGGCACCCACACAATTTGGAAAATTCCATTTTTTATAAAAATCGTTTCGTATTTCATTCCATCTTTCTTTGTTCACTCTTGAAATGTGTAACGGCATAACTATATTTTTTATAGCAATGCAGGTTTCCTTGACTATTTTATTCACAGTTGTTTCTCCTAGGCGATAACTAAATGCAATAGATCTGAAAGACATGCCAGTTGCCAGATATCTGGAAAGAAAAAAATTTTTAATATTAAAAAAAATCTGTTTTGTCACTTCTGGATGTTTGTTCTTCAAAAATAACAAGAAGTACCAAACAATAAATTCCGTTTTTCAGATTCTGACGTTGAAGGGCTCGAAAATATTAAAAAAAGATGGAGAACTCTACGTGACGCCTTCATCAAAAATTACAGGTCATCCAAAAGTGAGAAAAGCGGATCAGCTGGAAGAAAAAGAAAGAAATGGGTATTTTATGATCAACTTCTTTTCCTAACCCCCTTCATCGATTTTAAGGAAACCATTGGAAATTATAACAGTGCCCAAAAAGAGGAATGCACATCTAAAGAGGAAGGAAACGTAAAGGAAAATTACGATGAAGATACTTTTATCGAACAAGCTACAACAAGTCAAGAAACGTCAATTTTAGATGAACGCGAAACGTTAGCCACTCCGACGACTTCTACTGCTACTTTAGCAACTAAAAAACTACATAATAAACAAAAAATAAAAGAAAAACCAGCCAACATAACTGATGCTGAGCTTTTAGAAATAATT
>CAJUYI010007478.1:0-12103 GCA_910591695.1 Galerucella pusilla
CCTCTAAATCACCTTCATTCATACTATTTGGTAGAATTAAAAAAAAATTACAGTCCATTCAAAAGAATTCTGAAGATGTTTCTAAAGAAGATAAGTAATCTTTTGGGTACATTAATTCTACTGAATGTAGTTTAAATCCTTAATGTCTATAAAATTATTACTGATTTTTGATGTGTGTTGTCTGCTTTTACATAATGACCACACACGTATGTACATATGCCTACCGTATAATGATCATTAGGATATATGATTGGAAGGTATCTGAACTACCAAGGATTTATGAAAAATCTTACAGCATGGAAAATAATAGTGAGTTTATGAAAAATCCTTACTCCTAATTTATCCTGAACGCCTTACGTCTTACGTATATGCCTCGGCGCAATGAAAACCACTACTATAGTAAGTAGGTTGAAGCTGCCGAACCCCCACTCGACTTTTTATGTAAAGAATTTCTAATCAAAGGTCTAATCCGATCTTATTTACTAATATAGTAAGATTTTTGGGTTACTGCCCCAATTTCTCCCTGCCAGATTTCTACTCCCCATTAGGTCCATTTTTGCTTTGTATATGTTACGGTTAAAGTATTTACTTGGTTAGTATATAAACTAGTTGGATAGTATACAAACTATCCAACTGCCTGGTTATTTTGATGAAAAATCATATTTTTACTAAAATAGCTACGAGTAATGGCTGGTTTGTATACTATCCAGCTAGTTTATAAACTATACAAAATTTATCGCTAAAACTCAAACCACAAGGAGATCATTCAAATTAGCTAGCATTTTTGGCTAGTTTGTAAACTATCCACATTAGTTGGATAAAGTATGAACCTAATATTGGTAGTCATACATACTAACCAACGAGTTGGTTAGTATGTAAACCAACCAATTCTCTTTGGGTAATTTAGTGGGGTTGTTTCGTCAAGTGTTGTGTGTTGTGACGGTGTACAGTTGTGTCTCTATCTAGAAACTTCTCGCAAGAAATGTAAACCAGGAACTGTCGGCATGTCCGTGAGAATACCCATTCCAGATGTAGATCGAAGTCGGTCAGATCATAGAAATATATTGGGCGTCATAATGAGTGTAGAAGATGAATTTTACCGAATTTGAACTGTTCAAGGTGTCCTTAAACAGCTGTATTCCTGCAATGAGTTTGAAATATGTAAGCAACAATTTTTAAAGTTGGAAAATATCAAGACGGACACCGAAATAACATTACGAAGCGCTGCAGGAAAATTTTCAGTTTCGGGTTCAACCCAAGGATATGTGGGATGTCACTGCAAGAAGAGTTGTGCGAATAAAAAGTGTAAATGTCTTGCGTCTGGATATACGTGTAATAGTAAGTTCTACAACAGTGCAACTTGCTCCAACAAATAATACTGTTCTTTGTTTGGTGGTTTTAATGTCCTGACATATTTTATTGTTAATATTTTGTCACCTGGTATTATTTGAGTTATATTTCTTTTACTTTTTCTAAAGTAATAATAGGTACCTGTAACAATCTTACATTGTACCAATAAAGAAACCATTTTTGACTAAGGATTTTACTATCCTAAACTAAATTAACCCAAGAGAATTGATTAGTTTGTTGTGTAATACATAATAACCAACTCGTTGGTTATTACTACCAATATCAGGTTCGCACTTTATCCAACTAATGTGGATAGCTTACAAACTAGCCAAAAATGCTAGCTAATTTGTGTGATTTCCTTGTGGTTTGAGTTTTAGCGATAAATTTTGTATAGTTTATAAACTAGCTGGATAGTATACAAACCAGCCATTACTCTTAGCTATTTTAGTAAAAATATGATTTTTCATCAAAATAACCATGCAGTTGGATAGTTTGCATACTATCCAACTAGTTTATATACTAGCCAAGTAAATACTTTAACCGTAACAGATATAATATCAACTTTTTCTAGTGTTTATATTGAAGTCGTACATTTCAAGTAAATAACATCTATTTAACATAGTTTCAAGAGATTTTGCGACTGCCGCAATTTAAATAAATAAAATAGACAGGATCAAACCTTTTTTCAATGCAAATACATTGGTGCACTGAATTTATTATTTTTGAACAAGTTTCATAACAATAAAGATATTCAAAACCTCTGGTATCAAATCATTTAAAACATATGCGGATAAAATAGTTTGCGTTTTTATAAAAGAATTTTTCGTATCATTTTGGTATTTTTATCTCATAAATGGAATCGCATCACGTTCTGAATACGTAGTGAGATTTTTAAATGTTTGGGGCTCAATCGTTTGTGAATGTTGTAGGTATTATAAAGGTACTTCTATTTAAAATATGGCAAATTATACAGTGTGTCAGATTTAAAACTTAAAATGAATTAAAAATAAAAAAATGTCACATTTGTTTTTAGGGTAGAGAAGGGAAACTTAAATGACATAAGCTTTAATGCACCACTTACAGAAAATTAAATTGCAATACCGTATTATTGGAAATAAATCAAGTAGCAGTAAGTTTAGTAGTCTAGGCTCCGCTCAATGGAACCTCTGCTTCCAATCCATTTATTGGATAATTATCGCTCAACCTGTACCTTACTGCTACTGCATAATGCAAAAGTGCGTCGTTTTGCAGGACGTCGCCACACATTATTATCTACATTTAGATTGCCATCCTAATCCTGTTGGTTCTCTAGTTCATGAACAGTAAGGCCTCGAGAGTGATATCCAAAATATCGAAGTATATTTCACCGTATAAATCAGAGAATCTCATAATATTCTTGCCCAAACATACATCTAGTTTGAAAAACATATCTGAAGCTATGATAGGAATGCTGCCAAAAACATTTGATATTGCCACGTTCAACTATAATAAAGCTGAGTATGTAGTGGTAATTATTTCAAAATCTACTTTTGATTATCAACAAGATCTAGTTTTCTCTCATTCAACAAATACTGTTTTAGCTTCAGCCGATGATTTTCTTGATAATGTGAACTATCATCATAATGCCTACACCCTTGCAATAAGTACCGCTGATGCTGTGAAATCATTACAATTTGATAATTATTACTATGATTTCAAAAATATGAATATAATTGGTATACATGATTATCTTGCATTGGTGGACTGGGATTTTATGTTCAGACTTAATGATGTCAATCTTGCGGTAACATTTTTTTATGAAGTATTATATCATGGTATTAATCTTTAGGTTCCTATTAAGCGTTTCAAAACGTCTAATTTTCCTATTTGGTTTTCCCATGAGCTGAAATCTCTAGTTTTCAAAAATAAAATGCTACATAAAGAATTTAAAAGAACAAATGATCAACTCATTTATAATGAATTTTGTCAATTACGTTCCTGCTGCAAAGAACTTAGTACTTTGTGTTATCGACGATATTTGGGAAAAATAGAAATTGATATTCAACAAAACCCTAATTCTTTTCGGAAACATATTTCAAACCTGCGTAAATCATCATCATATCCTCAAACAATGTATTTGGATGATATATCTAGCAATAATGGTAGTGAAACAGTTAACTTATTTGCACTATTAACACTTTTCCAAAGTTTATACTCGCACTGACTGTAGAATACCTAATTTCACCAGTACAAATACCGTCAACGTAAATAAAATCAATATTGGATTAACTGATTTATTTAATTGTATCCAGAACTTGAAACTCAAGTACTCGAGTGGTCCAGATGGCATACCACCAGTATTATTGAAAAACTGTGTTTGCACTTTAGCTGCACCAATTCATTTTCTGTTCAATTTATCCCTCAACTATGGTGTTTATCCGGACTATTGGAAAAATAGCTACATTACCCCTATCTTTAAGGCTGTTGATAGGGAAAATATTACAAATTACAGAGGAATAAGTATTCAATCTTCGATACCTAAATTAATGGACAAATTAGTTACCTGTGAACTTACATGGACATGTAAAAATATAATAATTCCAGAACAACATGGTTTCCGCTTGGGAAAATCAACTTCCACAAATCTACTCTCCTACAAGCAATATTTGTTAGATGCTTTGGAGAAAGGTATCCAGATAGATTCTGTCTATACGGATTTCTCCAAAGCATTTGATAGAGTTAACCATTCGATACTTCTGGAAAAATTGAAAGCATTAGGATTTGGGACTGACATTTTGAATTGGATTGAAAGCTTTCTATCTCATCGTTATCAATGTGTCAGAATAAACAATTATATTTCAAACACAATACCTGTTGCCAGTGGTGTACCACAGGTGTACCACATTGTGGTCCATTGTTATTCAACCTGTTTGTGAACGATATTGGTGACCATCTTCAACATGCTGAATTTTTAATGTTTGCTGATGACCTTAAATTATTTTTTTCAATTACTGATATATTAGATAGTCAACCTCCAGAACGACTCAGATACATTATTTGATTGGTCCAGAACAAACAACTTACAACTTACTATAGAGAAATGCCATATTATCACTTTTTCGAGATCAAAACATCTTCTTAACTATGATTATAACATCAATGGTATGGTTCTTGATAGAGTCAACGAAATAAAAGACCTTGGGGTTACAATTGACCAGCAATTATCATTCAAAGGTCACATGAATAATGTATCTGCAAAGAGTAGTAGAATGTTGACGTTTCTGATGAGGAATGGCAAACAATTCTCTTGTAACACTCTCACATTGTACTGTTCTTTGGTACGACCTCACTTAGAGTATGCCTCTGTAGTGTGTTCTCCTTATTATAAATGTGACATTGTGAGAATTGAAAATGTTGAAATTAGATTTCTGAAATATATTTCATTCAAAATAGGTACGTATCTACAATTTAATTACCATAATATTTTAAACACTCTAAACCTAACTGATATAACAACACGTCGTTTTCACTCTGATTTGATATTAGTTTATAAAATCTTATCTGGTGGAGCTGATTTTCCAAATCTTTTGCATCAAATTAACCTTCTTGAACTAGAACTAGAACTAGAACTAGAACTAGAAACCCTCCATTATTTTCAATAAAAAATCATAACACAAATTACGGTTACAACTCAGCTGTTTCTAGAGGTTTGAGATGGTTTAATAAATATAATATTGATCCATTTGTTAACTCTTTAAGTATGTTTAAGAACTCAATTAGAAATGTATGCTTAGATTATTAGATTCTTAAATTAGTTCACTGTAATATTATAATTATTGTAATTAGTTGTAATTGGCGAATCCCTTAAATAAATAAATAAAATTAATAACGATTATACGTTAGTGCTTTTATGTGCTTGCTTCATTGGATTTTGAACATCAATATTTTTATCCAAATATTTTTCCGATTTGTGGAGATCTATGCTTGCTATTGGCAAGTTGTGCGTGTGTTATTCCTTCTCATTTCGAGTGTTGACTATTGACTGTTATCGATTGTCGGCCTTGTGTCCTCACCCCTTCCCTTACCGACAGCTCCGTGCTTCAGATAGGTTTGTCAAACTATACATAATTTTATAATTGACACACTATACATACCGAAGTATTGACTGATTTATTCTAAAATTGAAAATTTATTGAATAGCAGATAGACAAAATTTTGTCTCTGAACTGAAATGGACATTTTTGGAAAATGGATTTTGTTGTTCTAACGTCTTTTAATGGGATTTCCCTCTCGGTATGATGTGAAAAGTCTATTTAAAGTTTCAATGTAGTTGGTTTCAACTAAGAACTGGTCCTTCACGTGTAATCACACGTCGCGTCGCCACTGTGTATTCCTTATTCCTTTGTTCACTTCCTCGATTAAAAACACTGATAGTTAGAGCTAATTTATTGTGGTTTTGTATTTTCATCTATTTACGAACTTGAACTATTTAAACTCTATAATTATAAAGTAGTGAAGTGACTAAATATTTGGCTAATATCATGAACAAAATTTTAACTACGTTGTAAGCAATTAAGAGCTACTGTTCCACTATGTTGAACGAGTAAATTGTTAGAGTCAAAATAGTTTCGTTTGAGCAGAAATTTGCCGGTTTCGCACATAGTTATTAGTCTGTTAATAAAGGGAGATGAAGTTGGATTATAAATAATGCCATGGAAACTGTTTACATTATAGATCATGTTTGCCGAAGGATACTAGAGTAATGTTACCGTTTAAGCTAAATGACATTTTAACTACCAAGAAATATTTGTTAATTTTCCTAAATCCTAATCACTTTCAGTTATAAATAAATAAAAATATTTACTTAGGCTGTTTTCTAAAATTAATTTGAAACAAATTAATGATTAAAATGAAGACAATGTTTAAGAAAAGTGTTCCAAAAAATGTAAAAAGTCTTGGAAAATTTTATTCCTTGCAACAATCCAACAAAAACCGAGACATAGTGTTGACAAATTGACACAACTCATCCCTAAGGCCCCGAAAATATACATCACTTATAAACCTTCAGTTTCAGCACTGTTGCGGTGTCATCAGTATGTGGTAGGTGATCAGGTCCAGTCTCTGGGAATAAATTATAAGACGCCACGGTGCGGTTGGACCAACATTAAATGGGGAGGGGGTCAGGTAACATTGGATTTTATTGTCACAATTCATTATAGGGGCATTCAAAAAAGATTTCCAAGGAAAATTTAAATCATCCTTCAGCCGTTTTTTTTTCAAATACATTTTGAGCTCAATTTTTCAAATGACTCACAAAAAAGCCGTTTATTTTTTAATTCATTGTTATTTGAAGCACACTAAAAATGTTAAATTATTGGTTTTAATGAGTATGATCTTTAATACTTTTTGTAGCGCAAATTTAACCCTATCACCATAAAAAATCTTCTAAATATTTTCATATATATAACAAATTTCTTATTTAAACTTATTAATTTGTCAGTTATCTCATACAGAAATACGAACCAGCTAGTAAATTCGTAGTCTCAAAAACGACAATTTTGTATGTACCAAGAATTAAAATAGGGTAACTCAAACTGTTGCTTCGCTATATTTGTGTATTTCTTCCGCAACTCGGCAACCCTGTAAAGAAAGAAGACCCGAGACGAGTGCCGACTGCCGCCAAGTGAAAAAGAGAATCATAGAGACTTTCTTACGCTTCACTTCGTTCATAACGATTATAATGTTTTTCTTTGTTTTATACATACTAAACTACTAAGTAAATATTCAGTTTCTAATTAGTTAATTCATTGTGTCTATTATAACTAAAATAAATGGTCTTTAAGTGGAAAGAAACATAAAATTGGTCCTTCGTCGCTGGATAAATAGTGCAATAGAAACAATGGTTATGGTTTGGCTGCTAAGACCGGTAAGATGTGCATTCCTTTGATTCATCTTCCTATTCTATTTAAGCAAGATTCTTTGGAAAACATTATTTGTAGTATTCATGCTCGCATACTTTATTCTTTTTTGCAAAAGTACATTCATTAGTAGTTGAAAAACATTTATAGGTTACATTAACGGTTGAAAATCTTGTCGCTAAAGCTACGCTCACACTTTTTCGTATTTGGTGTTTGATTTGACTTAAAAAATGGCAGATGAAAAACTAAAAACTCTTAAACTAACTAGAAAATCTATTAAAAGCTCTCTTACTAGATTTAAAACATACTTTGAAGGTCAAATTAATCAAGCTCAACCCGATATAGACACCTTGGAATCACGTCTTGCTCACACCTTAACATTACTAGAAGAATTCGAGAATAATCAATTAGAAATAGATTCTTTAAACTATAACGATCAGGATAGTACCATAGACAATGACAGTAGAAATGTTTTTGAAACAAGCTATTTTGAGGTAACAAGCAAAGCAAAAAGATTTTTAGCTGATCAAAAAGCTCAAAATATTGCAAGTAATAGCTCTATACTTTTTGGTAATAATTCAGATTCTATTCAAAATCATAGTAACACTTTTAATCATGTTAAGCTACCTGACATAAAGCTTCCGACATTTGAAGGTTCTTACAAAACTTGGGTTTTCTTCCGTGAAACCTTTATGTCAGTTATCGATAATCACCCATTCATGCCAAAGTCACAAAAATTAAACTATTTAAGATTATCTTTGAAAGGTGAACCCTTTAACCTGATTGAATCTTTAGAAATTTGTGACGCAAATTACGATATAGCATGGGCTTGTTTAACAGATAAATATGAAAACACTGAAAAACTTATTAACAATCAGGTTAAGGAGTTGTTTAATCTTCCAGTAATACAAAAAGAAAATCATGCCTCTCTAAGTCGGCTATTTGATAGCACAAATCGAATCCTAAAGGCTTTAAGAGCTCTTCATGAGCCTGTTGATTACTGGGACACCTTGTTAGTTCACTTATTAACAACAAAACTTAGCAATTCGGGTAGGGATGCATGGGAAGCTAAAAAGCCCAAACGTGAGAAACCTAACCTGAAAATATTCTTGAATTTTCTAAATGATCGTTGCGATGTCTTTGAGTCTATGGAAGACAACAAATCCATACAAAATCGACAAACTTTGTCAAATAGTAATTATTCTAACCCTAGAAAAAATAATTTCGTAAAATCTCTAACAACTCTTACAACCGACAATTCCAATAATTCGAGCAATGCTAATCATTATACTCCAAAATGTGTGATATGCGAAAAGAGCCACACGGTATATAATTGCAAATCATTTTTACAATTAGACGTTAATGAAAGATATAACGAAACAAAACGTCTTAAACTTTGCCTTAACTGTTTACGAAAAAATCATTCTATAAAGGATTGTAATGCAAGCAAATGTAGGAAGTGCGGACGGGCACATAATACTCTTTTACATTTTAATGATAATAGTGTGAACGCGGCTTCACCGATTGCAAATTCGAACGCTAGCGCAAGCACAAGTAGGATAGTTAGTACCGAAAACGTTTCGCCGAAACACGATTTAAGCGGCGTTGCCGGTTTGCAATCAAAATCGCATTGTTCATTATTCTCAGAAACTTGTATGTTATTATCAACTGCAGTTGTAAATATTTTAGATTATTCAGGAAAAACACACACTTGTAGAGTTCTTTTAGATAGTGGTTCGCAATGTAATCTTATAACGACTAGTTTATGCGATAAACTAAGCCTAGAACAAACAAAAATTCAAGCTTCAATAACAGGTATCAACGAATCAAATTCTAAAATTCGCTCAAGAACTAAGGCCACTCTTCAGTCGCGCTTAAATCCCTTTTCTGTTAATTTAGATTGTCTAGTTCTAGACACAATCACCGGATCGGTGCCATGTAAAACTTTCGACAAAAATAATTTGAATATACCAAATAATCTTATTTTAGCGGACCCTGGTTTCGACGTTACCTCTCCAATCGATTTGTTAATTGGAGTGGAAACATTTTGGGAGTTGTTGTGCGTTGGTCAGCATAAACTTGGTCTCAACGGCCCATATTTACAAAAGACACATTTCGGTTGGGTAGTATCCGGTCCCTTGGCGCTTCGCGATTCAATCAACTCTAATACTTTATGTAACTTAAATACTTTGGATAATACAGATCTAAGTCAGCAATTAGAAAAATTTTGGAGGCTTGAAAGTGTTGCAGAAAAAACTCACCTATCTCCAGAAGAGATATTTTGCGAGCAACATTTTCAAACCAATACCTTAAGAGATAACGATGGTCGCTTTATAGTGTCAATTCCTTTCAAGTGCGACTTATCGAAATTGGGAGACTCTATGAACACTGCGAGAAATAGATTTTATTCTTTAGAGAGAAAAATGAACAAAAACGATACTTTAAGGGATCAATATTCATCATTCATAAGTGAATATATAGAGCTCGGGCACATGACCAAATTACCGAACGATGAGGATTCTAGTGGCTTCTATTTACCACATCATCCTGTCTTTAAGGCAACTAGTACGACCACGAAAATCCGCGTAGTCTTTGACGGCTCGGCTAAATCCACGTCTGGTTCGTCCATCAACGACCTTATGATGGTAGGACCAACCATTCAAAACGATCTCTTCTCTATTGTCATTAGGTTTCGAAAGCACCCAATCGTAATATCTGCCGACGTGGCTAAAATGTACAGGCAGATTCTGATCAAAGATGATCAACGTCAATTTCAGAAGATAATTTGGCGATTTAATCCCACGGATACTTTGTCCGCATACCAATTAAACACAGTTACCTATGGCCTGGCTTCCAGCGCATTTTTAGCAACAAGATGTCTTCATCAGATAGGCGATGACATCAAAGATTCCAATCCTACGCTTAGTTCCATTGTACAAAACGACTTTTATGTTGACGACCTTCTGTCTGGTGGAGATTCTCTTGAAAATGTTCTAGAAATCAAAAATGATCTTGTTACACTCTTTGAATCTTATGGTTTACACTTGCGTAAATGGAATGCCAATTGCCACGGCATATTCTCCGAATCCGATTCCACCAATTGTATCGAAATAGGTGATTCTGAAAATAATAGAGCCTTGGGATTAAACTGGAATCCTATTGTCGACACCCTCACTTATTCTATGCCTCAATTGCCTATCAACAATAAAATAACAAAAAGATCAATACTCAGTTCCATTTCACAACTTTTCGACCCATTGGGATTAGTATCTCCAGTCATTATAGTTGCTAAAATAATAATCCAAGAGTTGTGGCAATTGCGCGCAGCTTGGGATGAATCCGTTCCACTCTCTATGCAAACAAAATGGTTTAACTTTCAAAATGACTTGAAACAAATTCCTGAATTAAAAATACCAAGACACGTTCTCTGCGAAAAACCATCGTTCATTGAACTTTGTGGCTTTGCTGATGCTTCACAAGCAGCATATGGTTGCTGTATCTATCTCATATCTTCAGACTCTTCTGGAAATTACTACTCTCGTTTGCTCTGTGCCAAGAGTCGAGTTGCTCCCCTAAAGGTTATAAGTATACCACGCCTAGAGTTGTGTGCGGCACTTCTGTTGGCAGAGCTCATGTCCAAGGTCAAATCATCTCTTCATCTAAAACTTAACAAGATAACTTACTACTCTGACTCCACCATCACGCTCTCTTGGATACATACTTCTCCTCATACTCTCAAGATTTTCGTCGCAAATCGTATATCCCAAATTCAATCGTTGACCAATGCTGCCGATTGGCATCATGTTAGTACTCATGATAACCCTGCTGATCTTTTGACTAGAGGAATTTCCATTTCAAACTTATTAAGCTCTGAGTTGTGGTGGCAAGGTCCTAAGTTTCTTTTATCTCCTATCGAACATCATGACAAGGTATTTACTCCCTCTCCTCTGGCTGACCTACCGGAAACTAAACCTAAAACCTTGGCGTGTACCTTCGTCTGTACCACAAAATTCTTAGAATTGCCCAGATTGAATGACTGCTCTTCCTTTAAACGTCTCCAAAGAATATTTTCCTACGTTTTACGCTTTATACAAAATTGTCGCCCAAATTCCCATAAATCATATGGTCCACTGACACCTAATGAAATGGAATGCTCTTTACATCACTTGACACTCATGGTTCAAAGGGAAGCTTTCCCTTTAGAAATCCAATCTTTAAAGAACAAGGGTATAGTTGATTCAAAAAGTTCTTTATTAGGCCTAAACCCATTTATCGATGACTTGGGAATTTTGAGAGTCGGTGGTCGCCTCAGAAACTCCGAATTCGATTATAGTAAAAAGCATCCCGCAGTACTCCCTAAAAACCACGTATTTAGTAAACTATATGCTAGATTTAAACATTTTTATTTATTACACGCTGGTCCTACGCTACTGCTGGCAACTATTCGCGAAAACTTTTGGCCCATAGATGGTAGAAATCTAACTAAAAGCGTAGTTCATAACTGCATGCTGTGTTTTCGGTTCAACGCAAAAACGGTTAAATACTTGATGGCTGATATGCCAGCCGAGAGAATACAACCTTCCAGGCCATTTTCTGTGTGTGGTACTGATTATGCAGGCCCTTTCTATCTAAAGGATAGAAAGACTCGAAACTATAAACTTTTTAAAGCCTACATCTGCCTTTTTGTTTGTTTTAGCACAAAGTCTTTACATTTAGAATTGGTCAGTGATCTCACAACTGATTGCTTTTTAGCTTCCCTAAGGCGCTTTATGGCCAGAAGGGGCCTTTGTCGCAAAATATTCTCTGATCATGGCACGAATTTCCAAGGTGCCCATAACGAGCTAAAGCGATTTTTT
>CAJUYI010007479.1:0-12102 GCA_910591695.1 Galerucella pusilla
TTTTTTTGTGCTGAACAAATTTGTACATCCTGCTTGAATTAGGTACTGTGGCGCTCATGACAATGTCACTGTATTTTCCCTCTTGACTTGCTGAGAGATGTAGATGAAATGTAATATCAGTTGGTAAATTTGTTTCACAACTTCTATTTTTACACTACTATAAGGCAGTCAGTTTAAAAAATATAAAAGAACTACCAACAATCAATTTAATGAGAAATCTAAATGGCCAACTTTACAGCTAAAGTGCTTGAAAATTGTTTTATTAATTTGGAATAATGTAACTTCAGGGTAATGGTGCTTGGTGGTAGCGTTTCTGTGCCCCCTCATGACCCACGTGTCAATTTGCAGGTTTTACGACTTTGGAAGCAGGATGTGTCTCAAAAGCCATATTACTTTTGATATTATTATGTTGCATATGTGTTGAAAGAACAGGAAGTTTTAAATAAGAATGGATGTATTATAAAGGGTGCTTTGGGTACTTTTAAATAATAAGTTTTCACTGTTTTTTTTTATTTAGAAACCTATCAGCATTATAAATTACAGTGGATTTAAGTCAATATAAAATTATATACAGGGCGTCTGGAAATACTATTTGTTTATTTGAAACATTGAATGTTTGTGATTTGATTGGGTTCTTCCCAAAATAAGGACTTTGACACATTTTATTATTTAATTGACATCTGACTGACAGTTTTTAGAATAATATGGGTGGAGTCATGGAAAAACTGAATAAAAGTCAAAAGAGAAAGAACATTGAAGAGTTAAGTACCTATGACCAAAATAAATCTCATCCAAAGTTCATAGTTAATATTATACAATAAGAGCAATAAAATTTTATCATATAAGTAACTACACATTTTATATTCAGTAATTTGAAAAGATCTCACATATTGTTTGATTTTGAATTATTTATTTGTTTAAAAAAAGATTAATTTGTGTCAGAGTGATAAATTTATCAGTTCAAGGAGGTATTGAATCAAATTTCCAACACAGTTAAAAGAAATGTGATCCATTAAGTGCACACATTTGTAAACAAAGTAAATTAAATCATTAACAGCTATTGACATGTCATTACTTTTTTTTGTAAAATTAGCATGCAACACATATAGGTATATTAAATGTCTGATGGGAGCCTTAGTCATAAATGCTTAATATGAATTATTTAAAAGTCCTCTGGGTAAAGTATAAAGTTTTAATATGACGTCCTTGATAATAAAAATGTCTGGTACTCCGTTGCGCTCGATTGTTTGTAATCTGGAATTTTCACAATATAAATATCGAGTTTTTACTCGAGTTTTTATATAGTTTAAACATTTATTATGTATCCCTAAAAGGCAGAATAATAATTTTTTCAATAATTTATAAAACGTAAACAAACACACGTGCCTGAAAACACGTCGGTGACGTAAGTAGAATATCTAATCTCTGGGTGACGTCTAGAGATCTGTTGTATCCTAGGATTCTGTATGCATTCCACATTAATATGATATAATTATCATTGTCTATAAAAATGATTTATTTATTGTCTGGTTATCGAATGTTTTTCGTTAGTGTCAGAATGCTACCGAAACGTTGATATGAAAAAAAAAATGAAAAATATTCTGGCATAATAAATATACCACAAGAAAAATACAGAAGATAAATTAAAAGTTGATAATATTTTATTTCATTTATCGGTGTATGAACAGTCTAATTAAATTCTGCTTGTTAAAATTTCCTATCTTATTTATTTTATAAACCCAATTTGCTTATCGCTGATTCGTTATGTAATATTCGATGTCGTTCGCGTCTTGCTCGCACTCGGCAAAAAAGACTAGAGGCTGGGCCTAAACCATAGAGAGATTAATATTTTATTTGTAGAAGTGCACTTCTGGTTGTAGATATTATTCTTCTTTCCTTGTTTTGGACCCATTTTTATGACGAGAGCTTATTATCCCGACTCCAATCCTCCCACCACGTCAAATTTAGTAGTTGAGGTGCGCATGCGTCCAAGCAGCCTTTAACCTTCTATTCGATTTGACTGAATTTGGGCAGTTTGGCACAGTTGGTAGGGTACTGAGCTTACAACTCAGAGGTCGTAGGTTCGAAACCCGTTTGATCAACCGGGTTTGGGCCTGTGTTTTCTTGTTTTTTTTTAGTTTTCTATTTCTTATTTTCTGATATTTTTATACATAGTTACACTTTGATCAACCGGGTATGGGCCTGGCTTTTCTTGTTTTTTTTAGTTTTCTATTTCTTATTTTCTGATATTCACATATTTACTTCAATATTGTTATGTTACTACTAAATTTGGCAACGGTAAAATCGAGTAGGGAAAATAAGCTCTCGTATTTCTATGTGGCCATTGCTACAATTAATACTGGCACCATTGTCAAAATTTACTCCCCGGGGAGTGTGGATTGAGGCTGAATCGCACCCTTCAGGAATAAGGCTAGGGAGCTACCCCAAAAAACCGGGGGCGAGAACTAGAGGTGTGTATTATGACACTTTCCAACCTTCAATGACATTAGTGATGACAGCATTGCATATATGGTTGTGAATAATAGTTATTTAACCGACTAGTGTATTAATGATGCCATTAAGAATCGAGATAATAAATGTTCGAGATTGTTAATTGCCCTTTTAATACTCGTGTTAGTTACAAAGCTTTTCCGTCGACTGTATAATCAGTTTCATAATGATACTCATTATAACACTGGTTTTCATTATAAAACTGAAAAATTGACCAATAGAAATCTAAATTTTCAAATACTCAAGTAGGTAGGCAGACCCAATATTTTCTGTAGAATGATTGACAGTGTTTTATGGTAGTTTAAATCTTTTGCGTTAGTTTTTAAAAGAAATGTCGAGCACCAGACCGAAAATACTTAATGACCAAGGCAAATACATATTTAAACCTATTATTTTTGTTTACAATAATTTATTACTTTACTTATACGCTTTATGCTATCAACTCAACCATGTCGTCCCGTGGCGCAGTGGGTAAAGGTGCTATATAAGGTTTTTTTTCGAACTGTACATTCCGGGTTCGAGTCCCGGGTAGTACATTTTTTTATATATTTTTTTTAATCAAATTTCTTCGTAGAAAAAATAGCCATGCAATGGTTATTACATGATCGTTGCATAATATACTAATTTCGTATGATCTGTATTGATAAGATTTGATCCTTAAAAAAATAGTTTTATCAAAACGTTATCGAATATTTTTAAAAGTGGAATTTACTTTCGATTTATCGAAATTTTTAGTAAATAACAGAATACCTCATCGTAAAAAATATATTGAAACCGTGTTACCAAACTGGTTACGTAAAAAAATGTTTAACTTTAGATTATATCAGAAGGTCAAGGTAGCATCCAGAATTTATCATTTGATGAATAATTATTGTTCAAACAAGATATAAAAAATTGGAAAAAACAATTATATTAGTTGATTTAATTTATAAATGTATTAAATTTGAGACGCAGTCGAGGCTAAATTTCAGCTTATAATACCGAACAGAACATTGATAAGGAGGAACCGTCCGCTGGGCTTTGTAGGGTTCCCGGGTTCGAGTACCCATCATTCTACAGGGTATTTCACAAAAATCTAGGATAGATAGAAAACTGAAAAATAATTTTGGTTCGCTTATAGTCAAATGCAGTCTTATCATGTGGGTCATACGATTCAACAAAGACATACTCACCGTATTTGTTTTCTTTTATTGCGTTTAATCATAACTTTCAGATAAAATCCGTAAAATGAATAAGACAGACTTATGCAATTTTGACGGGAGAAAAAAGGATATGTATTTAGTTTTCGGCGATTCTAAAAAGTCTTTCACCATCAGCGAAGTTTTAATTTAAATGTCAGTTGTGTCACTTTGACAATTCAAAGTGACAATATAAATAATGAGAAGCAATCACTTTCGCACAAGTAATGAACACTATTTTTCCTACGACCATGCGATAATTGTAACAAATATTGTTTAATGTAATGTTTTTTTTTAAATAAAGTTGACATCGGTGAGTGCGGAAATGAAATGAGTGAAATTCACTTTGCAACGAGTTATGTACACTATTTTTTCTACGGCCATAAATATTTAAAAAGTACCTTAGGTTTTTCGCTACTATCAGTATCAACTTCCATTATAATAAAAAACCGAAACTAACAATTTTAATTTTTAGTTTATCTCACAATTATTATTCGTTTACACTTTTATGTAATAAATATTTCACTTACACTTCACAAAAACTATTTCTTTTCTTTGTGTTATAATTTGAGAATTTTGACATAAGCTTACTTTATAATTTTTCACTTTTATAATTAGTATATATTTTTTACGATCACGCGATAAATTTACGAAATATGATGGTTTTATTTATTTGAAATTTTTTTTTAGTTTTCTATTTCTTATTTTCTGATATTTTTATACAAAATAATACAGGTAGAAGGATTAGTAGAGGTACCTAGCGTCGAATTTAAGGGTCTACAAGCAGGTACATAAAGTGAGAAAAAGATTAAGTGAAATTTTAGCGTCGAATTTATGCACGCCCTGACAGCTATCCGCGTCATGACAATTCGGAGAATGTTGGAGTAGACCGCGATTCGATTTCCGGCCGTACCTAGTTGTTTTCTTTTATCACAAAATTTGGAGAATCTTTATATTTTTTGAACAGATATTTTATTTTGTGCTATATTTGTAGTTATTACGTAGGCAAATTTAAATAAGAAAACCACGTTAATCGAATTCATGAGAACCGTGCGATGTGATATCACACTAGGGTGATATCATAGCGCACGGTTCGCGTCACTATGATGATATGAGAAACTTTCCGCCAGAGCAGAGAGTGCGATATTATGTTAATTTCCTATATGGTCGTAGGAAATAGTTATTTTCCTAACAAGTGCGGAAAGTGATACTTTCCAGCACGCGACTGCAGTTGACCCGAAGCGGACAAGGGCGGGAAAGACACTTTACGCATGAGTTAGGAACATTATTTTTTATACGACCGTATATACAAAAAAGTATATCAACCCATTTTTCAAAAGTTATTTCATTTCAACATACATATACAAAACTTCAACCAAAAATTATTAATTATGTTAAATATTACTATTTCTATTAGAAGCACAATTTGTTGCATTCTGCAAATTACTTAAAATTGCCGATCCAGTGGAGTTATTTGGTGTTAACTGGTAAGTAGATGACGTCGATGAGGATGGCATCGGTTGCAGGCACATAAAGATGACGGCAACGGTTTTAAGTCATTTCTAGATGAAATAATTATATTTGATATATTTTTCTTATATCAAACCCGGGTGATTTGATAGTAGTTTTGTGAAACTACTTCAAAGAATGGACAGGGTTATATTAAAATATATTCGCTATTTTATATTTTCAAAAAACTTAAAAATGCAACAAAAAGCTAGAAAAGATGGTAGATTTTATTTAATGGACTATTTCGTGAATATTTATTCACTGTTGTAACAATAGTTATAACTTCCGAAGTAAAAAACTATCTAATAAGGTCAAAATTTGCATACTTTCACTTTGACACTTTCAAAACTAAAATGCGTGCGGGAAAGTGGGTTAAAACGCACGGTCGTAGAAAAAGAAAATTTCTTAACGCCATCCTTATTTAAGAAAAAAAAATGTATACATTTTTTACGACTTTGCCGAAACTACTGGCAACATTATTGTAATTAAATTTCATACGAATATATTTTGAAAGCTGATACATCCTATGAATTTGAATCTGACTCTCTTTACTTTACTCTTTGTAAAACTCCATATACTGTATACAGTTTTCGGAATATTTTGATATGAAAATTATGAAGTAATGATAAAAACAAAAAATTACAAGATGATAATTAAAATAAAGACTAAGAACCTAAAATTAAATTAGAGTAGGTAAGTGTTCAAAAGTTATAGGTATAATAATTTTTTTCTAAAGATTCCATTAATCTTCTAAATGGTATGGGATCAGGAGATCATTGAAGAGACGTTGATTTATGTCCTCCAAATCTTGACGTGAATTTTTCTTTGTAGCATTCGTGTTGTAGTTGCCTTTTATTCACAAATACACTCATACGATAAATAGCTATTTTCCACTACTAGCAGTGAAGTTGACAATTATTGCTTCTTCTCGCCAACTGAGAAGTTGAATTTCTCTATTAGTGGTTCATAATTTATTAACTTATGTCAATAATGGACAAATTCAAATATTTCGAGAATTCAGGGATAGTAGTTCAACAAAAACGTATGCAACATAATTTTGTATACCCAGGAGATTGTCTCCAACATATTTGCTGCTTGAAATTACCCATCAAGATAAAATTATTTGAATAAAAATGTCATAAGTTTAAAATTCGCGCTCAACCAAAAATGACTGATGACATAACGAGTACGTTCATAATATATCGAAAACTGACAGTGTACTTGTCAGTCAAATTACATCCTCAATCAATCTGCCAGCGAAGTGGCACTTCAGCACGCGTGCTGCAAAACGGATATACCCATCCTCAATCCTGTCAATTCAGTCTGCCTGAATGTTATAGCACATGCGCATTTTTATTGTCATTTTAAGGGAACGAGGTAAATAAAAAGTTCAACCTGTGATTATTTTTGTAAATGAAAGTAGTTACTACTCATCAAAGACAAAACAAATTAATATAATTACGATATTAGAAAATTATGTATGTTTGTTTACAAAGATAATCGAATAAAATAGGGTTAGGGTACCTAAAGTATTTTTCCCATGACTAAATGCGAATGACACAATTCGGCACGCACCGAAAAATCTTACAGCTTGCAAGCTTGCACTTCCAAATCGGCGCGCATGTCAGCACGAAATTGAATTGAGGATACTTACGTTTAAACGTCATTGTTCCAGCACGCGTGCCGAAGTGTCATTTCGCCACCAAATTGATTGGGGATGGGCCTTCAGACGACGAGGTAAACGCTTCTCGTGGTGCGTTTGTGAATTATTTTTAATTTGTGTCTTAAATTTGGCTAGTAGTGGAAAAAATAAGCCTCGCACTTTATAATTTTGGTGCTCGGTCAATAATAATAGTGTATAATATACTATTATTGTTTCAGTTGGAATGGAGGAGAAAATCACCTTATATTCAATATGTTGTCTGGCAGTCCACCAGATTTTGCACCAGTGATAGAATTGGACGTTGGCAAGGCGATGATAGCCGGAGGAGGCTTCGATACGTATACGTTTCGAGAAAGATTCGATATTTCTTTACCAGTATTTAGTCCGATATCAAAATTAGCAGCTGTTAGAAATACATCTCACAAGAGGTAATTTGTGTATATTTTGTTAATTCTATATCTTATTGTGTATATTAATATTATGGTTTTTATTTTCTAGGACCTGTTTAGTAACTTCATCGCAACTAAACGTAGATCCATTTTTCATCACGGAACTTCAAAAACTTCGCTATCGCTACCACGATTACCTGACAATCCTCGATTCTTGCCATCGACACAGATATACTCAAAGATGCGATATCGAAACCGGCAAAACGTTCGATTATCCGGAAGTACTAAAAGAATCAACATTCTGCCTAGTTTTTCGCGGTGAACGATCCGGACAATTCGTTTTATTAGAAGCCATGGCAGCTAATTGTATACCTGTGATAATAGCCGACGGTCATGTGATGCCTTTTCGCAACATCATCGATTGGAAGAGGTGTTCGGTGTTCATTATGGAAAATCACCTCGGTACGTTGATGGACGTGCTGAACAATATCTCGGATAAGAGGATAAAACAGATGCAAAAAAATTTATTGCATATCTATCGAACGTATTTTTCTAGCATGAAGAAAATAACTCTTACTGCTTTGGACATTTTACAGGAAAGGGTGTTTCCGCATTATAGCAGGACTTTCGACGAAATTAATTTGATGTCCGAAGAAGTAAGTATGCTCACTAATGTGCTAAACATTCTTCGAAAGATCTAGCCAGATACTGAGCCAGATCTTCTTCGATCCATTAGATTTCCTGGAATTCTATAATCTCTTCCATTCCTTAAAACCTTTTTTTTTTTTGGGTGTGTGTGGTAACAAGAATCTTCTACAAGACGATACCGGTCTGATGTTATGGCGACCGGCCATGTGTCGGATTCGACTCCTTTCAGGCTCGCCTACCGACTAAAAAAAACTTCCACACTCTTTACACGCAGCGTACTGGAACCGCCTTCGCATTACTTCAGCACGTTACGGTGGTCTTCTAACTAGTCGGGTTTTATCTCTCTTCCTTTTCTTTTGTCTTGATTATAGACCTAATCACTTTATATCCATTCTGCCATCCTTGTTCTGACCTTACCAGACCTTCAATCATATTGGTTTGGTTGAAAGGTTTCCCTTCTGCTGTTTCAAATTCAGCTCTTGCTTCTGCCCACCTTTGGCAATGAAATAGGATATGTTCGGCATCATCTAACAGTGAGCAATACACACATAGGTCGTTTGCCTTCTTCTGTCTATCATACAAATACTTTTTAAAGCATCCGTGTCCCGATAAGGCTTGGGTAATAAAGTAGTCCACTTCACCGTAACCTCTTTCAACCCAAGCCTGCATGTCCAGCGCCCGTAAGTGCCATTTTACCATCTGTCTTGCCATTCGGTAAGCAGATTTTCTCTTGCATTTGAACCCAGCGTTCCATTATATTTTTCGCGCCTTTCCTTTGCCATTAAGTCTATGGGTGGGACACCAGATATTACTCCAACTGCTTCTGCAGATACAGTCCTGTAGGCAGAGCATACTCTGTATTCTTGTTAGTTTTTGCCTGAGTTTCTGTCTGTTTGCTACTGCAGGATGCCAAACAGGTGTAGCCTAGAGTAATTGCGAATGCACAACACTTGATAGTATACGGCGCTTTGAGGATGTAGCACCACCCATATTCGGAAGCAGTCTCGACAGCGCACTGACGGTCTTCTCAGCTTTTTCTATAGTCTTGCTTATATGCACAGAGAATGTCACTTTTGTGTCTAACCACACTCCCAGGTATTTAGCGGAGTTCTTTGGAAGAATAGGGACTCCTTTCACTGTGAATTGGATTGGCGATATTTTCCTCTTTTTCGTGAGGAGCACGGCCTCAGTCTTCTCCGGTGCCATTTCCAATTTTCTGCTTTTCTGCTTCCTTAAAACCTGCACTCTTCCTCCTACACTAGTTTGAGCTTTTTGAAGTGCCCATTGAGACAATAGTATGTATGTTCTTTGGGGTGACATTCACCGATACCTAAAAGATCTATTGTGCCCCCTTACTTCAACGGTAAATGTTCCTCTTCTATCCAGTAATCTCCCAGGTGCTGTGCTCTAGGATTCTGAAGTACTGTGCAGTTCGAAAGTATGTGGATGGAGGTTTCTTCTTCCATGCCACAAAATCTACATTCTTCTTCCTCCACTATTTTGAGCTTTTTTAGGTGCCCACTCAGGCGACAATGTTCCGTTAGGATCCCTGTTGAAACTTTTAGCGAAGTTTCACTTTGACTTATGCATTCATTTCATCTCAACAGGTTGTAGTCACCCAGAAGAGTATTTGATTGTATAAGCTCTACTCTCTTTTTCTCGGCTTTACCTATTTCTTCCAATATTACATTGGGGCTGATTCCACAAAAGGGTTCAGGCTCCCAGAAAGGTATTTCAGTCCCCTCTTTGTTAGTTCATCTGCTATTTCATTTCCTCCTATTCCAGTGTGTCCTGGAATCCATAGTAAGGTGACCATATTGTTCTCGCCTAGTTCATTAAGTTTGTCTAGGCATTCCCACACCATTTTGGAACTGATTACACAAGATCTCAGTGCTTTAATGGCTGCGTGACTATCCGACATTATGATAATCCTTTGTTTTCTGTATCCTTTATCAATATTGAACTGGGCGCACTTTCTTATGGCAGTAGTAACTGCATACATTGTTACTGCAGTCTTTCTCTGGCTTATGTATTTTTGTCCCTACCAATCTGTTTGTAATATTGAAATCTTGATGATTCAGCTTCCACAATTATGTAGTGTTTTTGCATACATTGTTACTGCAGATTTTCTCTGGCTTATGTATTTTTGTCCTTACCAATCTGTTTGTATATTGAAATCTTGATGATTCAGCTTCCACAATTAAGTAGTGTTTTTGGAAATAAATTGGAGTAAAGAGAAACGGTTTTATTTCCAAAAAGTTTCCTCTACATACCCATAATAAAAGCACCTGTCTTATCGGGACATAATGACAGATGTCAAATTAATTAACCCTGATTACGGGTTCTGGACCAGTTTATGGAGTTTATGAGCCTTTTCTGGCTAGTTCAACAGCTTTTTATTTGTCCTCAATGCCACAATGTCCTGCCACGTGTGACCCATTGTACATCCTCCCGAGGAGTTGTCCTCCTAGGTCATCGTCCATCCTGTCCTTCCCAGGAAGGTGGACAGGTCACTAGGAGACATCTCCTTTATATCGGCAGGTGTAGGCCAAGACTCACCGAACACACACTCTCTTATTGACGATAACTCGCATAAGACATGCCTGACAGTTTCATCTTCCTGTTCACACATCCTGCATAGAGGTGTGTTCACTATCCCTATAGTATGGAGGTATTTCCTTTACTCCTATCGTACCCTTTAACCCACCTCAGGATAATATTGTTATCTGCCGAGGCGTTAGCTAACTCTTGGTGGTACTCTAGTACTAGCCCCGATTACCATACTAGTATTTATGTCATTTTGGGTTCATAAGAGCCTTCAGTGATGCCTGGTGGTTAGTGCATATTTTCATCCGTACATTGAAAGATAGCGTACCACTGGAACTAGTGAAACCCTTATTTCTTGATTGTGGGTCTGTCTGCTTACTAGATTCTGTCTTCAGGTTCACCTCTTTTAGGTTGTCATATTTTCATTACCTTCGATCTTGTATAATCACCACGAAGTTGAAGTTGAAGAAGTGCATAGGAGTCATGTGGTCCGTTGATTTCATTTAAAAAATCTATCCCCTATCTTGTGATCCCATCTATTATTCTTGTTCTATTTCCTCTCACTTGACAGTTATGCCAATCAGGAGGAGGTCCATAAGTACATGGCTGATGTTGGTGTTATACAGAATCAGGCAAGCTTGTGTATCTTGCATAACTCAACTGCAGCTGTTTCTTGGGATACATAATATATGATCTATGCTTCAATTTGTTATTAAATTGTTACTGTATCATAATATATTATTGACTTTTGAACGTTTTTTTTTTAGATTAACAATAATCCACTGTTTTTTCCAATGACTTCGCCAAAATCGCATGGATTTTCAGCTGTAATTTTAACTTACGATAGAATAGAGAGTCTCTATCTTCTAATAGAGAGGCTATCAAAAGTACCTAGTTTAATGAAAATTATTGTCGTTTGGAATAACCAGAAAAAGAATCCACCTCCAAGTAAGTTTCACTCTATCAAATACTGATGAAAATAAATAAATTAATTTTACAATTTTTTTTAGTGTCAGAATTTCCGAAAATTGAAAAACCCGTTAACGTGATACGTACAAATGCAAACAAGCTATCGAATCGCTTTTATCCATACAAAGAAATCGAAACGGAAGCAGTTCTACATATCGACGATGATATAGTTATGTTGACATCGGATGAAATCGAGTTTGCGTACGAAGTATGGCGGGAATTTCCCGACCGAATAGTGGGTACGTGAAAATTAGATTAAAGCATTAAAGGACTCTAGAATTTTTAATTCTGAATATTTAATACGTTAACTACCAGCTTAAAATTAGAAGATTAACGTTATGAATGGTATAAGCCATAGAATTTTGTCTCTTTGTGTTAACGGTATTTACTTTGTGCTTTTATTGAATTTAGACGTAATATAACAGCACTATTTATATTTAGAGAGTAGAAAACAAAAATAACCTTCATTTGAAGTACTTTACTACGTACTTTTTCGACACTGATTTAAAAAATTTGCATTCTTGATACACTAACAGCGACCTTGATTTTTTATTAACTGTCAGACGTCAAATTTCACACCAGTGCTACCAATTCACGAAATATAAAATAGCTATCAATCGTTCCTTGCTTAGAACATAAAACAGGGGACCTATGTTTGAGTTCACTCGACTTATTATCGCATGCGATA
>CAJUYI010007480.1:0-12101 GCA_910591695.1 Galerucella pusilla
GAGGATAAACTGTCGCAACCAATATTTACAATGAGTGGCTCGATCATTTCAGCAGTAGTATTGTTCAGCTTCCACATTTTTTCTTTTTTTTTCAGTCGTATGATATACTACCCTTTCCCAGATTTCATGCTTCACATTATTTACAGCCTTCACATCACTCATTTCAAAATTGATATATTACATAACGTGTGCGGAAGGTGACATTTTTTTCACGAGTGGGAAATATTGTAGCACGAGGCATGAGCCGATAACACGAGTGTGAAAAATCACTTTCACGCGAGTAATTCACAGTATTTTTCCTACGACCACGTGATAATTTCACTAAATTAAATAATGTGTAATCAATATCTGACATATTAATACACAAAATGTTACAATTGAAGTCAACATAATTGATTTCAAAAAGGAACAATAACTATCATTTTTAACAAAAATTCAAGAGGCTATAGGTGGGTTATTACAATTATTAATTGGTTGGATAATTATAGAAATTGAAAGTGAAATTATTATTGCTGCAATTTGTTAATTGTGATGGTGTGTGTGAAAGATTAGATTCTAGATTTTATGAAAAAAATTATTGCTTGTGATAGTGTTTGACGTTGATGCTTTTGGATTTTTTGGTTACTGAATAGTTTCTTAAGATGTTGCACGCACTGTACATACAATTTTAGATGCAACATTCATCCTGTTTGTGGTTGAGTCATTGATATACCCCTCAGCGATAGCAGATTATTTCCATACTCCGTGTCTCTTAATAGTGGTAATATCTCCTCCTGTATTTACCAGAATTGTAGCTGAAGATCTTCGGAATCAATGACTAGTATATGTTTTTGGACTATCAACTTCCAAAAATTTTGCGATTGAGCTTGGTAGTGAACCTATTTTGTTTATTCCTACTACTTGCTTGGTGTATTTTTCATTCCTGTAGTTCAGGAAAAAGCTCTTTTCATGTGCTGTAGGTCTTAATTCTGCATATTCTCTCTATTTCTGATAAAATAAATCTGTAATATTGAACTTTCTGTCAATCTTATTTTTTGTATTATTAATCTTATAACTAGCAGCAGAGCCTAGATCTTCATCTAAAGTGATTCCCACTAATTTTTGTTTGCGAAATACTCCCGAAATTCCGAAGATTGAAACAACCTAAAAATTAACAAGTGCCTGTCAGCTGAAGACCTTGAAAAGCAAATTGTTTCCAACTCACCTCAGTTAACAGAAACTGATAGTCAGGAGCACTTATTTTGAATTCGTTAATTCGAGGAGGGCTTGAAACGTTTGACTTCTTTGGTATATATCAATCATTAGCTTTTTTTAAAAATGCCTTCATTTTAAGGTATCTAGCGACATCTATATTATTGTTATTCATGTACAAAATACCTAGAGTGTGACCACAATTTGGTCTTACTCTGTTAGATAAATCATCCAAGTATGCAAAAAGGACATTTTCTGGAAATGAATATTTGATTTCTTTTATTTCTCTCCAATTGAGAAATTCTTCATATGCATACTCTAATCTGGCTATTGAGTTTATTGGTAGGATTTTTAAAAAGAATATTTTTGCTGCCTTGACGATTTCTGGTGGAGAACACTCACTGCTGCTGTCATTGTCAGTGTCCACGATATTGTTAAGCATGTCTGGGATGCGTTGTTATTGTAAATAGTTCCAGGTAGGTAGGTAGGTATATAAACTGACCTCACAATTAATGCCCTTAACATTCACTATACAATCACAATAATTTTTTGACTTTTCTCACAATTTGTCAAAGCCTTCTTTTTATATATAAATTGGATTAGTTGGTACAGCATCGGACTTCTGACGAGGAGTATGCGGGATCGATCCTCGACCGGTCGAAAAAAATAGTAGTTTGTACAACTAGTGCGAAAAGTGATTTGCGTACAATATTTTTTCTACAACCACATTTATCAATGTAAGGAATACAGTAATTTATATAGTTATTTTATTCAAACTTTGAACAGAAAGAACTTACAATATAAAAATAAATAGAAAAATCAGTTGAATGTATAATTAATTGTGAAATTTGAACAATTATTATTATATTATTAATATTTTGATCTTGGTTCATAATTCCTAAAATAATGGTTAATAGGTTATTGTTTTTATAATTAATAAATTAAAATGAATAATGGAATAAATAGTACACTTACTTTTGGTTTAAATTTGAAAATTGTACACCAATAGGAAACTCACTATTAGGTTGACTTGTCAAAAAAACTCAGGTCATAGGTAGCTTTGTTTGACATTCCGGTGCGGAAAAGTGCCATAGCGTGTCTTTTTCGCATTACTTTTCCAACGGTTATCAAAAGTATTAAGAAAAGGCCTGCTTTGCGTATAAAAATTTGTGTAGAAAAACGAGTTTTGCATAGTGGTTGTAGGAAATAGTATATTACACATCGAGGTGTAAAGAGTTCATTCCTGTCGAGAGATTAGTTATTCAACCTAGACGCGAACTATTATCTCGAGACAGAAATGGAATTTCCTACCGAGTTTTGTATACTATTTTATTTACAACCATCATATCCCGATCACAAATAATAAATCTTAATTTCTTCTGTACGTTCCTTGTGGCATTACTCATTCTTTTTTCAATTTTTTTGGGAATTAAGCCACAATAATGTTTTTTATTTCGACGTTCTGAACACACCTGAAATATTACATTTGACAACTGTCACCAATATAAATAAGTGTCAGATAAAGTCGGATGGATATCAAATTCGCGAATGATAAATTAATAAAAATGTCGTCCGATGAAAAATTGATGGATTGCATCCCTCCAGAAATAGGTATTATAATATTCATCACTGTGTTATATTGTTAAATATGAAAAATATTCATCTAAAATAGATAATATTAACGATCACATTATTTCAGTGGGCGAGAAGTAAGGTGGGCGGGTGTGAGGGCGGAAAATAGAGGTGTGTAATATGACACTTTCCAACCATCAATGACGTTACTAATGACAGCATTGCATATATGGTTGTGAATAAAATTATTTTTTCCTGAAACCTCTCCCATACCAGTTTAAACACGTTTAGTTCGCAATGATATGGTAGTGATTCACCCACCGTCATCTCGTGATTTTTTGCAATTTCATCAATCTCATATTTTTAAATTTCTCTTCCTATGAACCTCCACTCTACATACGTTAACAACTTCTTCTTTGAACTATACTGCAAAAATCCTTGCTCACCCCAACATAGTAATATTTCCAAGAAAAAATCAATCCAATCAAATCTATAACTCCAGGCTAGGAAAAAATAAGACACAGTGGGACAAACTAATAATGAATTTGATTAATTTTCCCCCAGAAAATCTATCCCAAGGCATAGGTTTGCTAACAACTTAGTCGTTGAGATATCTCTAAACCTGATGAATTTTTTATGGGTATAACAAAGTGATATATATTCTGGGTTGGAAAAATATTGCAAATATGTCAACTGACTTATTTGTGCGTGAAGTCAAGGAGTTTGTAATGAAACATTGTTTTTATTCTATGCGTCAATTTATGTGCTACCAATTTTGAAGTTCATTATTTCAATTCATTATTTTCATAAAGATTCAATGTGTGATCATCCAGTGAACATTTTATATGCATACGCGACTTAAGTGTCTTTTTTCTTAAATCTTTATTTTTAAAAACAACTTTCATTGATTTAAATGCAAAACTAATCAAACTACTGGTAAATTGAAATATAAGCTTGATGTTACGGCAATGAATATGAAGATCAAACTGAAATAATTCCAATGAAAACATACAAGCAAATATTGTGAATAGCAAAATAAGCATCTCTCCTTTTACTCATACTCGGGTGTTGGGTTTAATTATTATAACAGGTAGTTATAAGGGTCAATGATTATAACTCAATTTCTATGTTAATGTTTAATTTGTATTTCACTGTAGTATAAGTCAATTTTTTAAAAATTGATATTTGTTATTCAGGACCTGAACGTATCTTCATATGATAACAGTTGAAACAATAAGTCTAAAAATAGTAGAATAGAAAAGTTCATTTCAGTACCTGTTAGGCCTTGTTTACAAATCAAACAATACCTTAAAACAGCTGTTAGATAGCCCTAAGAATTTGGAGAAAGGCAGTATTTATATAATTAATTGTAGCGATTGTGATATGAAATATGTTGAGCAAACTAAGAGGTCTCTAAAAGTTCGTTTCGAAGAGCATTTGGAATATGGTCATACCATTGCTGCTGAACATGTTTCAGATTGTAATTATTTAATAATTTCAGTAAGTCAAATGTTGTTTCAAATTGTATCCAACAGTAGAATGTTAAAAAAATTTTCTTCGAATATTGCATTACGTCATCTCTTAGGGTATAAAATTACCTACGATTTTGACGCTCACAATTTTTTTGTACGATTAAAAGAGTTAAGGACGGAGATCTGTAGCATTTCACATGATCCAAGATCGAGCGGAATCTTCTCACAAATCTGGGAAAGTAGTCTATACTACATACATACATATTTAAATAAATATAGTTTAACAAAACTAAAATAACACGCTTTTAAAGAATATCGAACTAAAAAGTTGGAAATAATTTTAAAAATAAACTTAAAACAATAGTATATAAAAAAATACTAGTATAATTGAGGGAAAAGCGTAGGGTGCTCGATATACAAAAATTATGGCACAAAGCGCTCTACGCTTTTCCCTCAATTATACTAGTATTTTTTTATACTATTGTTTTGAGTTTATTTTCAAAATTATTTTCAACTTTTTAGTTCGATATTCTTTAAAAGCGTGTTTTTTCAGTTATTTTGAACTATATTTATTTTCAACTTTTTAGTTCGATATTCTTTAAAAGCGTGTTTTTTCAGTTATTTTGAAGTATATTTATTTTTAATTTTTTAGTTCGATTTATTGTCAATAGAGTTTTTTTTAAGTTCTCATTGATAGTATTATAAATTTCCAACAGAGGGTGCACGAATGTAAAATTCTCTTTGAACAACGTAATAAACGATCTTATAATTCTATGTCTTGCTACAAATTAAATGAAATTCTTCAATTAATCATTTTAGACAGAGTTGTATCATCTTGTGCTTGATGATTTGTGAAATGATATTACAGTATTTGCGACTAACTAATAATGACGACTTAATCTTAGTCGTTCAATTTCATATAATGCTTCGTTGTTACATGGGGCTTTATCTGTCAACTTGGAACAATCAAGTTATTCAATCTGCACCGGCTAAGTGCGACGTATGCTTGTGCGCGCAAAGAAGAGTTACAAACCCACAAACATACAAACATACCAGTGAAGCTAATAAAAGCAAGTTAAAAAGTGAAATCTCTGGTGGATATTCTTCCCATTGTATATCCTCACTTCCCCGAAATGAGCAGGTGATCCAACCAAATTACATGTACCCTCTCAAAGACATCAATTAGTGATAAAAATGTGTATAAATCTGAACATATAATACTTGTGTGAGTTCTTCCGTTAATAACTCTCAGTAGTTGCGAGTCTATTTGTTTTAAATAAAAAATGTGAATTCACCAAGCTTCTACTTTCTGTCTTTTGCTATTCAGACAATAATAATTCAACGTATTTTCAAGAACTTTAATATGAAACGATTTCCAATAAATTCACCTCTAACTTCAGGTTTAACGAAGAACTGAAAAAGTCTGATTAAACGGGGAAGCTTTCAGTTAATTTCCCGACTCGAACAATCGATTTTGCTACGCTGAGAAAACAAAGCGGCTCCACATATTCGGATATTTGGCTAATAAACGAATATGTCCAGAATTTGCCAATATCTTTTATGTGTATTTGCTCTTTATATGAATAAACACCCCAATATTTGAACATTGAAGTTATTGAATATTTGCAGTGGAAGGCACGAGACCATTTATTCAGCAAAGTTCATTGAAAATTACAGATCCGTATCCATACGAATTTCAAATAGCTATTTGTGTTTTAAGAGCAGAAAATAGTTCTTGGGCAGTCGAGCCAGAAAGTTACGGCAATCTGTCGAGACTACCAAAGGAATTTCTGCTCGAAATATACACAAAATTTTTTCTACGATAACACCAAAATAGAATTAATTGCCATTGTTTGTACTTAGCAGTTTCCAGATTGTCATTCATATTCTAGATCCCATTAGGTACGGATCGTTAAGTCTTAATGTCTATTTCAAATTTAAAAACTTGTTTTTTGTCATCATTTAAAATGTGATAATAAAACTTGTAAAGGTGCTGTCTCTACGACAAAACTGCTCCCCCACCCTTACATCCTTGCTGGTGATTTTAATGCACACCACACCTTATGGGGCTCCACCGGTAATTGCTCTAGAGGCAAAGCTATAGAAAACGAATTAAACTCCTCCGGAACCTGCTTGTTGAATACAGGACTCAAGACTCACTTTAACATATCCACCGGCTCCTTCTCTGCCCTTGACCTCAGCTTATGTGACCCCAAAACTGCACTTTCCCTTACTTGGCAAGTTTCTGATGATCTTCATGATAGCAACCACTTTCCCATTATTATATCTAATCATTATATTAAAGAATCTATCTCTAGAAGCTTCTGGCACTTACAAAATGCAAACTGGCCTGAGTTTACTTCTCTTTCTCAAACTTATTTATCCTCATTAACCATTTCTACAAATATAAATGACACTCTAAAAATGTTTACTGATGGCATACTTGCTGCTGCCGACACTCACATAGGTAAAACAATCACTTCCTCGGCACATAAATCTGTGCCTTGGTGGAATTCAGCTTGCGAAAATGCCATCCGCGAGACCAAACACGCTCTTAACAGGTTTCGACTATATAGAACAAAAGAAAACCTTCTCCTACACAAAAATCTAAAAGCTAAAGAAAAGTACATAATCAAGCAAAGCAAAAAATCCTCTTGGCAAAACTATACCTCCTCTTTGGATCATAATACAAATCCCAGTCAAGTCTGGAAAAAAATTGCTCAAATTCAAGGCAAGAAAACCAACACCAAAATTCCCCCCTTAATACTTAATGATACTGTTATCTCCGAAAATCAAGCAATTGCTGACTCCCTCGCTAAAGTCTTTGAAGACAAATTTAATAAACGTATCCCCATCTCTATCTCCCCCAATTCACATATTCCTCTTTTCAGTCAAATCCTCGTGATGTTGCGTCTATCAACTTCCCTTTTAACCTAAACGAACTGAAATCTGCATTGTCTACTTGTAGAAATTCAGCTTGAGATCCCTTACATCTTTCTCAAAAAACTTTCCAATCCATCTCTCTCTAAGCTTCTCGATATCTACAACCTAATCTGGAATACTCATCTGTTCCCTGACGCATGGCGCAAATCTATAATCATTACAATGAAGAAGGCAGATCAATTCACCTTATCGTCTAATTCCTTCCGACCGATCTCACTTACCTGCACAACCTGCAAGCTTTTGGAGGAAATGATCAACAGAAGACTCCTTTGGTTTCTTGAAAAGTACAAAATCATTCCCAATGCCCAATCCGGCTTCCGGCGACATCGATCCACTCGCGACCACCTTGTTCTTCTCCAAACACACATTTCTACAGCAATAAATAATCACCAAGACGTCGTTGCAGCCATCTTTGACATCGAAGGTGCCTTTGACTCGATATCTAGGATTACAATTCTAAATAAACTTTCCCAATACAATCTCCATGGTAACATTCTATCGTTCATCAATAATTTCCTAGCTTGTAGAACATTCAGAGTTTCTGCTAATGGTAAACTCTCCTCACCTCACACACAAAATGCTGGAGTCCCTCAAGGATCAGTATTAAGCTCTACCCTATTCATCCCCACAATAAACGAACTCTGTGACAATTTTCCTGCACTCATAAAACACGTACAATATGCTGATGACCTAATTGTGTATTGCCATGGTAAATCGATCTCAGCAACTTGCAAACTTCTTCAAACCGCAGTAAACCTTCTACAAGATAGATCTACTCACCTTGGATTATCCTTATCTCCTACCCATTGCGAATCAATGAAAAATTCTTGGAATAACCTTCGACTCCCGACTTAACTGGAAACACCATGTCCATGAACTCAAAGACATCTGTATAAAGAGACTAAATATACTCAAAACCCTTAGTCACTTTCACTGGGGTTCCGACGAAATCGTATTATTTTAAGAGTATACAGAGCTCTCATCCGCTCAAAGCTTGATTATGGCTGCTTTATTCACATTTCTGCCCCCAAATCTGTCACTGATACACTGAACTCTGTACACAATACCGCTCTTCGCCTCTGCCTTGGTGCCTTTCGCTCTATCCCTGCCGATAGTCTCCACATTGAAGCTAATGAACTACCCCTACCCCTAAGACGCCAATCCCTACTCCTCTCATATGTTGCCTCAGTATTCTCCAATCCTCTCAATCCCGTTTACTCGCTTTTCACTTTAACGACTAATCCCCCTACTTACCCTCGAACAATTATAAAATCTATCCCCCAAATACTCACTCCTTTACTCAAAGATACCGACCTTTCTCTGACCACCCCGCTCCCTCTACCTTCTTCTCCACCTTGGACCAAAAATATCCCTACAATCGATACCACACTTACCATTTATAATCTCACACTGCACTTATAAAGAAAGCATTCCTACAAAAAAAACCTTATGATATAATTCTCTACACAGACGCTTCCAAAACTGACTCCGGTGTTGGTTGTGCAGTTTCCACTGAGCATGAACTCATAAGCTCCTTCACCCTACCTATAGTGTGTAGCGTTCACACAGGAGAGCTACAAAGCATTTTTCAAGCTTTCAAAAGCATCCACCTACCCCACACCCTTTCCTCCATTCAGTCAATCAAGTCAATCTTCACTGACCACCCAATTGTCCAGAATATACACGACATCTATCAAACTCTCGTTGCTCAAAATATAACAGTGTTTCTCATCTGGCTTCCATCTCACATCGGCATTGATGATAACGAAGCTGCGGACACCACGCGAAAGATGCTACCAATAACAACGACCCAACACACATTGTCCAACTCGCAAACGACCTGAAGATACACTTCAAAAACGTTACACAAGATTCTTGGCGACACCTGTGGCGCAGTAGAGTAGCACGACAGCACTTCATGATATACATCCATCCACTTCTCCTCTCTCCCTGAACTTCTTAACCAGGAGAGAGGCTACTACAATCAGAAGAATCAGAATCAGTCATACCAAACTCTCACACGGATATCTGATGTCTTCAGGAAATCGTCCCGTTTGCCTTAGCTGTAACGATATTGTGACCGTTAAGCACATACTGACTGACTGCAAACGATTTTCTGCTATATATAAACAACTTGATCTTAGGCCCAAGGAAATGCTCCACTGCCCTACCGAAATTAAGAAAGTCTTAGGGCCAGTTGTATGTAACGTAGTTAACCAATTGATCAACTGAACCAGGTTCACATGTTGACCATAGTCAAATCAATCAATCGTTGTACGGAAGGTGTTCGTGTTGTGGTCAGTTGAAGCACGGTCAAATTAATATTTTCATGTTGGTTATCCGAATCTCTAGTAACATTCGAGCATTTTATCAATATTGTTGGTACTAACTTGGAAAATCGTCATGGTTTTTGTATACTGTGAAATCAATGATCAAAAGCGTGCTTGGCGTTAAATACCAATATCAGCGTTAAAAACTTCTTTGTGTGTTCTCTTTGAAGTGGAATGAGATGGCAGATAAAGAAAACAAGCGTACTCCAATGCACTGATAGAATTAAATTCTTCAGCCAACTGAAGCCACAAATTTTTCTTATGCCGAGAACTTTCTGCATCCATTTTCTTACACTCTATAACGTTTTTATACTTAGAAACTAGAGAAATCAACGTCGATTCTTCAAATGCAATAATATTCCTACAGGTAAGATTCTATATTCCCATTCTTAAAGTTTTAGTGTTTAATAACGGATTTTGTATAAAATATCTGTGTAATTTATTCAACATTTCAGGACATGTGACCTCGTGTGACCTTCACATTCCCTAAATTATTTCCTTCCCTTTCTTGAACAATTTTTCCTTTTTTTTCCTTTCTTGAACAATTCTCTGGTGAAGTTATTTTATTAATAAGACTTTAGCTAATTTCATGAGCTCTAAGAAAACAAAAAAAAAATGTACTTTTTCTTAAAGATAAATTAACTTTACAGAGAGTTGCTGATGTTATCATTGTAATATTGATTTTAATTTATTTTTAATTTATATTGTATTATTTTAGCGGTTGGCTACATAGTTTTTTTAACAACACAAAAAAGACATATAAAACAAAGTATCTGGAAATTGACATCTACCTTTACATCTATTTTATGGTATCATAATAACGGATGAGCTTCAAGGCATACCTCCACTGCTGAGGGAAATGAAACGGCCTTCTACCTAATACTTAATACCCAAGAAGGCAGAGAGGCTCCCAAGCTAATACTATCTCTAAGATAAGTAACTTTATACTTATACCAAGAAGTTTTCACCAAGGTCAACCTTTCCAGCTAAAATTCTTTTTCTATAATTTGTAAAACTAAAGGGCTTCACCCACTAGAATTCTTTTTCTATAATTTGTAAAACTTAAGGGCTTCACCCAAGGACATTGTTAATTTGTTTTATTATAGATTTACATAAATTTTATATTTTTAAAATTAGAAACTAATTAAATTCATATTTATTGTTATTGCTTAACTTGTGGAATTTTATTTCAACTTCCTTCCTACTGAATTTATATACACACACTTCAAGATATCATATAGTGAATGCTTAAATAACAGGACAGAACTTTATTCATAGTTTCGGGGTTAACCTATTCTTTTTATAAAAAGTAAAAAAAACCACGTGGCGCTCAACTTATTTAACTACCTTTTCTTTTAAGCTACAGTTCTGTTTTTTTAAGTTCGGCGAAAACCACCCCTGAGAATCATTTTTAAATACAAATATTTTTTTTCAATAAATTTTAAAGTTACATATCATTTGACATCCAACAATAGTAATTAACGTTTCAAAAGCCGTTATTATAACTTACGCCGCCGCGACTGGAAATGCACCCTCGGAGATGAAGTGATGAAAAAAGAGCGTACTTTATCCTCCGCTGCTGATTATGTAGCCGCAAAGCTAGCTCCGAAATATTCTGGTCCTTACAAAGTTATCAGAGTTGTGTCTCCGGTAGTTTATGATCTGCGGGATGACAAGGGCAAGAGATATAAACATGTACATATAAAAGATTTAAAGCCAATTATTACATAATTATTTTTAATTACAGTATGAATACCGATCCGAACCAGTCGCCGCCGTGGTGTCCGGATTATTCCTGGCCGGATATGGATGACCCAGAATGGAAGGATTTATCCACCCCACCAACGCTGGAGGAGTGGCAAAAGGAGTGGGAAAAGATATATGGCCCCAGCTCGACCATTCGTGATGACCTCTTCGAGGACGGGGAGGTAATAGTCATTTCGAATACGGAATTCGAAGAGGAATTCGATCCCAATCTGTTCGAGTTGGAACGGTATCAACCCCTCCGTCATCCCCACCACCTCCGGAGAAAGGCACCCTTATTGAGAAGAGGGTGGTCTGCACTCTGTTCCAACGAAGGACGGTACAAACCCTGGACGATGACTATAACCCCCTCCAGGAAGTGTCCGAAACCGTAACGCAATATACGTCGGGGGTGTACACCACCTTCAACCCACTTCGCGAAGAACCACCCCCTTCACCACCGCATCAGATCCAGGAAGCCATGGAAGTAGAGGAATTGGTAGTCTGTCCGGAAGGGGATACGTGCCCTCCACTCACGCCACCGGACGACCCATTATGGGAGCTGTGGGAATTCATCCGGAACCAACCCCGGTCACAACCATGGCCCGGAACCAACCCCGGTCACAACCATGGCCCAAAGTCTGGGCAGAAAGGGCCGAAGTGCTGAGACCAAAGAAGGCCGATAAAAACAAATGGTGTCGAGTTCGCCTCGACCTTAAAACCGGGAGGTATCAGAACGTGTGGATCCCTCCAAAACCATAAATGCCATTCCACCCCGATAATTCGTCCCACAGCGTTGTGACGATAGTGAAGCAACTAGTCTTATCCCGAGTGATGGCTAGATACCAGC
>CAJUYI010007481.1:0-12101 GCA_910591695.1 Galerucella pusilla
TGATTTGTGTTAGAGGTACTGACGGGACTCTCAAGGTGGCGCCACCCTTACAAATAGAGGAAGCCACGGGTCATTTTCCATCTATAAGTATTTTTTTATCTATGGCTGTACCTACCTCGTGAACGAAAACAAAAAAAATACAAAATCGTTTGTACGTTAAGGAGGGGACATTAAAATGACATGAGTCATAATCGGGAGTGCTTTCTCTGTTAGTTATTTTTCCAACCGCAAACCATATTTAAAAATTTCACTACAATCCCATGGGCCTTAAACAATAATAGTATATTAAGTACCAAGTGTCAAAAACGTTACTTCAGTCACGAGTTTTCTGAATGAAACGTGTGACTTAAGATGTTTTTGACACTAGACTATACTTTTCCTACGCTGCTCACAGGAAATAAACATAATTATATTATTTTAATCATATTCACAAGATGACAGACAATTGCTTCGAAATGATCACGGAATATTGAATATAAACTACAGGAAATACACTTGATGTGACTTTTCGCACTTCAAACACTAGTGTTCAAAGTGACGTTTCGCGAATGTCAAACCCTTGTATTAGATGAAGTTTTAGTGACGAAGCAGTAGTATTATTATTAGTAGTATCATTACAGTATGCTGTGAAATAGTCGTATTCACGTGCATACAACAATTTTACAGGAAACTGTAATACTACTTCATTATAAAGAAACCCAGTTTATGAAAGGCTTACATGCCAATTTTAACTTTTTTGTCCGCAAAACCTTTGGTATAAAATATCAAGTTTACTCAACCTACGATCCGTTTAAATTAACAAAGTTTTTAATTTCTTCATCAACGTCGTCGAATAACGACTTTTTAATAGATCACATTTTCTGTTAGATTTTTTCAAGAAATCGTTATACGCTTTATACTTCTTTTTCAATCTAAAATATTTTCCGCACAAAAAAAGCCTTGGCCAGGTTAACCAAATGAGCATCGGGTAATTAATATGTACTCGCTACCAAAAAAACAGCTCGCACAAAAAAATATGAGAGAAGATAAAACCATCAGCACGTTATTAATAACGCAACAGCATCACATTCGAGAGAGAAATCTCGATACGCTTTTTTTGCCGTTGCTCTTGTGATGCTTCACTCTTGGAAAACCGGAGAGCTCTTTGACTGCATAGTTATCCCGTAATGGAAGCCCATGGAGAGCATTCTAGAACACTACTTTGTGGTAATTAGCTTTTAGAGGTGGAATTTACCATTACAAAGGCAGTGGGAAAACTACACTACATCAACGGGTTGAAAAATTAACAAATTTGTTATAATTTGTAAGCCCCGCTACGTTGTTTGCCGTACACTAAGAAGCTTATTGAATTTAATAGATGAAGGAAATTAGGAACAATATTATTTCAATGACCGTTATAAATGAAACCAAGTAGTGGGATTTATTAGAAACAGTTGGTATCGTTCATAACAGTAATATGAAGAGTTCCACAGTTAATTCAATTGAAAAATCTTTGAGAGAAGACTTGACCCGACTATACAAGAAGTCACTAGAAAAGCGTTACAAACATCTGGTTTAACCAATAATACCTTAAAAAAGAAATGATACCCCAAATTATGTAAACATAAAATGACATACGAAAATACCTTAAACCCAAAAAGCCGTGAAATGTACTGAACGAGTCTGACAAAAGAAGAAACTAGATATTGGTTTAAAATAAGAGACTTCTTAGACATCTACTAAAAAGTTGTACCATATGAACTCGCATTCCAACTACATCAAGTAGGATTTCTCTGTTTAGATAACAAAATCAGATTAAGTGTCAGCGATATGAAGCACAAGAGATATAAGAAACAGGAACAAAAACTTTAACAGCTTGAATGCATGTAACACAGCATTCAATATTTTAAGCATCATGAAACTACTTACATACCGATACCGTTTGCAACATGATTCGAAAATAATTTTATCCACGACCACCTTTAAAATTAGCCATTTACGAACCAAAAAAAATGTGTGAAATCATACATTATGCATACGTTAAAAAGCTTGCGTACTTAAATGAACATTTTCATTTTAACACTCTTTTTTAGCTACGTAATTAGTATCTGGTTGCCTTCAATTTAGTCGTTTGTTGTATAAACTTTTGTGCTAGCAGTAAATTTGACAGAAGTGTCAGACATAGTAAAAAATATTTGTTACTTTAAAAAAAGGCAAATTACCCAATGTTATAATTGTCCTCATTTTACTGTAAATATGAATTTAAATAGTTAGAATTCGTTGTGTATATATTTGTTCATAGAAAATTCATTTTCATGTTTTTTAACCGATTCAGACTACATTTTTTTATTTTTCCTTCATGTGGTCGTAGATAAAGTTTTGTATGACACTTGTGCGTGAAGTACTATTTTGCACACCGAAGTAAGTGATTTGCTGCTCTTTGGAAATATCTATACCAGTATATGGGTTTTCTGTAGCTGCCAACATCACATTCATTCCATTTTCCTTTGTCACTGTTCGTTCAACCTCTTTGTAGTTTACTGAACCAATCCAGTCGTTGTAAAACGATCAATTAATTTTTAAAAGCTTTTTTTGTTGGTTATCTCTACTCAGGAAAACGTGAATTATAAACTCTCACTGAAAGCTATCCGTTTTTATTGCATTCTACCAATAGGTATGTTCTTTTTGACTGAGATCTCAGCTCACTTCAGTTAAAGTGATCTGAGATAAAGTGATGTGAGTAAGCACCAAGAATAACGAACTACTCAATTGAAACGCGTGATCTGCCGACGCATGCGTGAATAAGAGATATAAAGCATAATAAAACATATTGTAATGTTTTTCTTATTTATTTAAACAGTTTTTACTGTGGGATGAAATAAAAACTCACTATGGCTAATTACTATTGATTTATTAAAGAAACACTTACACACTATAATAAACTTAATTTATATACACACTACTTAATGTCTATTAATTTATTTACACTCGGTATAATAATTGTCCTAATTTTTCTTCAACACTATTTATATTCACTTTCTGTTCACTCATTGTATACTGAAACTATTTACCGGTTCACTGTATACTAAACAACTCCTCCACTCATTCGAGAACCCGCGTATATATAGTCCCTCGAATCTCCAGACCTTTCTTGAATTCACCACCTCTGCGTATATTTTATAAATCGAGAACATTCGCGATAAACCATTGTATGGCCTGGTACATTTCCAGAAGAGCCTGGATATTGCCTGCGAAAGAACCTTTCTAGAAAGGTCGCATTCATAGTTTGCGACAGGACCGGCTTCGGAATCAGTGAGTTCGAAACAATATAAATTCGTATCAGCATCTAATAATGTTATTGTATCCATAATTATTTCTCTGTTATTCAGTCAATTGATAATTTGTAACAAAAGAAAATTAGGTTATGTGTGTTTATATGTAAACAAAATCAAATATTTCTACATCCCCTCCACTTTATTTCCGACTCAAGTCCAACTGATACCCTCTTACATCACATTCAGCATCGGTGAAGGGGAAGGAAAAATCTCAGCTCACTTCGAAGTGAGTAAATCGAAAAGAACGCGCACATTAGCGATGTGAGCTGGGATTAACTGAGATCTCAGTCAAAAAGAACACACCTAATATCCAAATCTTGAAAAACTCATTTCTGCCATAGTTAACATTTTTAATAATAGTAATGGATATACAATTTGACTAAAACTGATGGAACAAACAATAATAGTAAACTGTAAGTTTTTGACAAATAAGTCATGGCCAACTTATTGGTAATAAATTCAGATACATGGAGTGCCTTACAAAAATTAAAGATTCTGATCAGTTCTTCTCGATAGTGATATAAAATACAGGGTGATGGATTTGAAAAAAGAGAGAAAATAATGGATTTGCATTTTGAGTAGGTGCACACATCAATAAATATTGAAAAAATCATAATTTCCTATAATTTTCGACAAAAACTAAGAAGTAACTGATGCTACTGATTATTGTTCTCAAGCTCCTTTTACATGGTGTTTATCTTCTTAAATTTTATAAAAAAATGTTTTATATTGTTGTAATGTGTTTCTAGACCATTATATTTATAACACGGAAAGGAATTGTGTCAGAATAATGCTGGAAAAAAATTCAAAACATTTATTAATAATCCAATCTTCACAATTTGACAACTCTGTCAACACTCGAAATTCGCCAAATGAGGATTGTTAGGTCGGCCCGTTCCTGCCCCTGCCTAGCATGGGCCTATCTATTAATGATACAGAATATTCATACCCGTTGTAGGCAAGAGAATAAATTGAGATAGTTGTAATAATATTATAGAGTTTTATTTAATTTAATTCTTTTGGCTTTTTCAATCTTACAAATGGGTAAGTGGAACAGATTTCAAATTTAAAATGAAATACATTGAAAAAATTGAACTTTGGTGTGTCACAACGTTATGAAACACCCTGTAAGATTGAAATTAATTTTAAAATATAACGCGTAATTGTGATCGATCCAATTTTTATAGATAGTTGACTTTATCGCACTATTCAATCAACCTGTATAATATTTTTTTTTTCATCTCTTACAATGTTATACATCTTTCATATTTCACATCCTCATCTTGTTTCAATACCAGTAAATAAATAAAATTTAAGTTGAAATACATGTTTGATGAAAAGCCTGATTCAAACCAACAGTAGTCTCACAAATAATGGTTATCTTGTACGATGACGGCATAAAAGATAAACGCTCAAAACAATAAACAAAACCGTTGTTTATCTTCATCCCAACCATTCTCAAATTTCGATACATGCCAACTGTGACCATATGGTCTATCGTTCCCAGATATATACCGCTACGCCCTTTATCAATCCGTGTTTATTTTAGAAACATACTCGGCATACCGATTCAAAAGTTCCTCAAAATTTATTTACGATGTTACAGAAATATAACTTAAATGACTGCTTTGGTCTGAATTATTAGATGTTATGTCGGTTTTGTTTGGAATAATTCTGTTGGGTTGAGCAATATTTTCATTAGTGAATATAGCGAATAGAGTCGTTAAAATATTTTTGTTGTTTTGGTGATAATTTTAGATCAGTTTTAATATTCATGCGTCATCTCCTATTATTTGATAAATTTAATAAATATGTTCACCCTGAAGATTTTATTTATTATAATAGTTATTTATCTACCGAGGCAGTAAAGTGATTTTTTATCGGACGAGTCTGAAATTATGAGACGAAAGAGCGAAGCTAGCTAGGCGAATAACAGGCGAGTCTGATAAAGACATTTTACTGGCGTGGTGCATACAAAATTTTATCGCCAACTGTTCAGAATTTAGAATATAAAAAACTGAGGTATATTTCATTGCCCGTAATAGGAAGAAGCGTCACACTGACAGCTGATGATTTTCGAGTAATGTCAAAGTCAAAACACTTTACCTGTCGCCAATGCGGCAAATAATAGTATATTATCATTAAGCATATAATGATGGCTATTATTCACAAAGGTGCGTTTATTTCACTCACCTGCGACTCTCGACTCAAGCGCACCTTTCTGAATAATGGCCATTATATGCGAGTAGAATACTACATTTTGTCCACGACTATGAATTACCTGTTTGGGTATACATTTTTTTGTCAAACTATAACACCAAAGTTTATAACATTTATCAAGCTTATTATTTCTCATGTTAATGAACAAATTATATATAGTAAGGATTCAGTTCACTTTCCATATTAAATTTTCTAGTACTATCAATCAAACATCAGTATAGTTATTGAAATTCTTACAATTAGCAATGAATTATTTGAAACGTCCCTTACATCATACACACTAGGAAAAAAAATGATGGAAGGATCGACTCCTATATATTATACATCTTTATCTTTATACTATCACATACACTTATTTATAAGATGCGTTATATGGATTCCTGTACAAAACTGTCAAACGCGAGCAAATTTTTTCAACAAATGGCGTTCATAAAAAAAATTGAATGATAAAAAATAAGTTCAAATGCACTTATAATTTTTTTAAATTCGTTCTGGTTTAATGAAAAAATGGATATTTATGCTTAAAAAAGTCGAACTCCATTTTTATACCACTTTCAGATGATCTTAATCGATTAGGTGATGGCTAACATGGTAGTGCACGGTATTATTTAAAAGTTAAACCTGAAATATGGCGGCTCGCTTCGCCGCTAAGATGAAATTTTTTTCTTTTTGTTTTAAGTTCTTTTTTCACAAAGGCATGGGTTCGAATCCGGATCGCGTTGAAAATTTTTATTTTTTCACAATTGTGTCGTTTGTATGAATAATCTTCAATAATTATGTGACCTATTCATTATACACACCTATTATTCACTTGTAAATAATATACGTCATTATACTTGAAGAAGCACACGTAGATTGTTAAAATTATCAAATAGTCCTGGACAAAGTACTTTATTGTATGATAAAATAAACTGTTTGTTCACTTCCGGAAATCAATTAGATAATTGACGGCTTTACTGACGGTTGGCGATAATAGTTATTTATGTACCAAGGCAGTAAAGTGATTCTTTATCGGACGAGTCTGAAATTATGAGACGAGCGAAGCGAGGCGAATCGAGGCGAATAACAGGCGAGTCCGATAAAGACACTTTCCTGACGTGGTGGATACAAAATTTTATCGCCAACTGCTCAGAATTCAGAACGTAAGAAACTGAGGTATATCTCATTGCATTTTATTATGACAACGTAAACAGCAAATATAGAACAAATCTACTTATTATTTGTTATAGAGGTACACCCTGGAGCATTATAAAAGTTAATTCCTGAAGACAAAGGAGTTCCAACAATAATTTGTTATAAATAAATCGCAACAAAACTATTATCGAGCCGTAATAGGGAGAAGCGTGACACTGACAGATAATGATTTTCGAGTATAATGTCAAAGTCAAAATACTTTACCTGCCGCATTTTACTTTACCTGCCGCAAGTGCGGCAGAAAAAGTAAAGGAAGGTAAACTGTTTGTTTACTTCCGGAAATCAATCTGATAATTGACGGCTTTACTGACGGTTGGCGATAAAGAATGTTATAAGCTAGGTAAATATTCTGAAAATTGAAAAAGCGAAACCACCGGGTCCCCAAATAAAAGCTACAAAAGCTACAAGGCCAAGCTTTTATAAAACTAAACATATTGTATATTATTTGTACTAAATTGATTGATTAATTTAATTTAAAAGTTAGGGTAATTGAATGAAAGCTTGTTTTTAAAATGTTTTTTTACCATTAACTTATTTTTAAGTAGATTGGGAATGGATTGAATATTAATGTGAATGTTCAGTTAGTCGTGATGGACAACGATATAGGTAGAGAGTCAAATAAACCAGTCAATTGGGAAAAAAATAAAAATCATTTTATTTAGGTTATTACATTAAATTTTTTCTATCTTAACTTGATAAGTGGAAAATGAGAATGATGATGGGAAATCAAATGCAATCAAATGAATCTGCTGCACTTACCATATAAATACTAGAGAAAAGTATTTAACCTTCAAATTAAAAATGATAGAAGCCACAAGATATGGTACTACTTAAGATACGGTTTTTCCTAGATACATTGAAGAAATAAGATGTCACTATTTACTCACTTCAGTTACCATAAAATATTGGTTACATTTATAGACTGCGAATCTCCAGACAAAGAACTTATTGATATATTAATATTGTAGTTCAAAGTGATTCAATGACTAAATATTGTTCGCAGTTTTTAACATGCGTCTATCGTCTGACTGATTATTATCATGTATTCTGTCTTATAATTAAAATGTATAGTTGAATATAAATGTTTACTATAAATTTCTCATCGTCATTCCCATCTTCCAATCATTCAAGTTGGGATTAAAAATGCCCTGAATAGGATAATTTTCCGAAAATTCTCAGTTAATTGCCTACAATTCTAAAAAAAAAAGTTTCACCTGCATCGCGGTTTCATGAAATCAAACAAAGTTTTTTCTCTTTCTCGCTTTGTTAACAATTCAATGAGCATTCAATAATAGATCTCACTTTCTCAAACGTAATTAGTTACTAGGTATGTACGCAAGAATTTCTTGGTTTTTTTCACCGTCTGCTTTGATGATACACTAATGACTTAAATAACTAGGAACTTCGAAAAATATACCCACTAACCACGTAACAACCATCAACAAGAAAATTACAATCCGACATGTTCTTTTACGTGTAATTTGATTGATTAATATCAGCAGATTATTATACCATGTCAGATTGATCAGGTTTTGATTTTTTTATATGTTATTTACTCGACAATAATTTAATAAGTTTAATATACCGAATGTCCCAGGACGTTTTGATTGTCCAGCATCTCGAAAATTATTTACATTATCTCTATGAAACTTGACAGCTCATATTAATTAAAAAGATACTTCCGTTTTCTCCCACTTCCGGTTACGTGATCTAAATTGAGTCAATTTTTTCCACACAACGCTTATTTCACAAACCAAATATAATCAAGAACGCTCTAAAACACTCAGCATGAAATTAAATTACTGAATATAAATGACAATAACGGAAACGGAGGGTTGGAATTTTTTGTTTCACCCACTAATGAAGACTGAAATCCATTGGTAACGTGACCCCTGATCGACTACTCGTGTTACAACGAAAAAGCCTCAACTACTGAATAGTGGTTAAAAATAGTTTAATCGTACACTAACTACCGACAAGTAAATTCACTTGCGTCGGAACGTTTGAAAATTTTGGTACATCTTTTCCCTGGCGCCTTACACGTTTGTTATCATAATACAACATACTCGCTTTAAACTAGCCAGAGCTCGCCAGACGATAGGAGGAGTAAGGAATTTTTCGGTAACCCAAAAATCGACGAAGTGAATTTACTTGTCGGTAGTTAGTGTACGGTGGTTTAACTACTAGTCCTGTGACCAGTTGGGCTATATGTATCTGTAGAGTAGGGAGGGTGAGTGTTGGCTCACAGCACTTAGGCCACATGTGACCCATTGTACATCCTCCCGAGGAGTTGTCCTCCTATGTCACTAAGAGATATCTTCTTTATATCAGCAGGTATAGGCCAAGACTCACCGAACACACACTCTCACCGACGATAACTCCGGACACTCGCATAAGACATTCCTGACAGTTTCATCTTCCTGTTCACACATCCTGCATAGAGGTGTGTGCACTAGCCCCATAGTATGGAGGTGTTTCCTTAGTTGACAGTGGCCAGTCAGAAATCCTTCTGTTAAACGTAGGTTTTTCCTGGTCATCGCCAAATATTTCTTCGACGCCAGCTTCCCAGGGTCGCCCAGGGTGATCCTAGCAAGACTGCATCCTTTGATTCCATCCCATCTCTTAAAGGATTAGGCATGGGTGTAACGTTCGGCTAGTTCCGCAATTGTCAAAGTCGTTAGTCCGTAGGTGTCACTGGGTCCTCAAATTTTCAGTCCATTCGCTTCCCTGGCTAAAGAATCGACAATGCGATTACCCTTACTCCTGTCGTGCCCTTCAACCCACCTCAGGATAATATTGTTATCTGCCGAGGCGTTAGCTAAATCTTGGTGGCACTCTAGTACTAGCCCCGATATAACACGTTGTCCGTTCAAGGCTAATAAGGCTTGTCTACTATCAGTGCGGATTGTTATGTTTTTGCCAGAAATTCCTTCTCTGGTTGGTTCTTTTGGAGCTGCAACACACCCTGAAGACTAAACTTGTCAAGTTAATCATATAATTTGTTTGGTTGAATAACTGGAAAGCTAAAAACTTGTATACCCAGAACAAAGTTTAACAAATCTTCAGCTGCTTACAAACTTTTTAAACAAATTCAGTTAAAATCAACGGTGACAACGCAATGACAGTAGTTAAAATAAAACAATATCAGAGCTGACAGTTATTAAATAATATCAGTGTCATCTACAAAAAATTTCGCAATCCGATTAAACTCAGGTGTACATTACAGCCAACTAAGATTAAAATTACTCCTGCTGTTTTGAAACAAAGTGGAGTGAAGTAAAAATGTTACAGTAATAAGCGAAATCCGTCCTAAGATATGTCAACACCACCAAACCGGTTAAAGCGAACATAAATTTCTTATTTTATCTGCGATTCCATCCTTAATTACGTTTCTCACAATTCTTGATATTTTTACTGTTTTTGCAATTAGTCTACCTACATAAGTCTTCGATAAAAGGTGCTCTAGCTCATAATAATAACAGTAGTGGACTAGAAGTATTTTACTTCAAGATAAGTTTTTACGTACGCTAACGAATCAGATATCATCAACAACTATCATCAGTTATTTCTATTTAACCGGCTGACATTATTTTTTACGTAGAAAAATGGCAAGAAATTTTATAATGTATTGGGAATTCAATATAAGCGATACTCTATCTGGTGGCAGAAAAGGAACTATTTCTTTGTACATTATTTAATAACCTTGACATAAAATTTGTAAGTATAATAAATACACAATTACCAATACTTATAAAACTATGAATATAATAAAAAACGCCAAAGGCAACGTCTAAACTACAATCAAACAATGGAAATGTTATGTAAAATATTTTTGAGGTTATACACAATGTAGAAAGAAATAGTTCATGCAGCTATCGCCACTTCGGCGCTGTGATATTAATTTGAATCCCCGATATCATTATATGAGGATGGATATTATAATTAAAATCAGTAAACTAATGTGAGATGGAAATCGTTCCTATAATGTAGAATGTTGTACACACCGGTTTGGATAGAATTACAGAATTCTACACACTCAAGACCCTACTGGATTTCCTTCGGAATGATTTTAGGGTTCCTGAGACTTTCCTTAGGTACTAAGTAGATGATATTCTCCTCAGATTTTGTCTCTGCCCTTTTTCTCATTATTTTATAGTATATGGATAATATTTTTATCGATAATATAAGCTCTCATTCATCCTGATTTTTTTAAATTGTTATGGATGTATTGTGGGGCAGTCGATCTACAAATCTAGCGAGATTGACGGACAAATGTAAGCTCCAACAAAATAAAGCAAAAGGTTAGCCCCTGGAGATTATCTGAAAAGAAAAGACCAACCAGGGCAGAATCTCACTGATTCGATAAAAAAAGGAGACACATAATGTTGAATAAAATAGAATTTCCCAAATTTCCCCTTGTTAATATGAAATAAAACACTCATAATAAATAAATAACTTTATATATTATGTTTATACTTTTCTTTGATATTGTATCCATGGAAATATTCTTTGTAGTTATTTTATTATTGAATAACTGTTACTCACAACAATTTAAAGCATCATTGTAAAGTGACACTCTTTATTATATTTAATATAATGTATATGAAAAATACACAATAATGCTGTGTTCCTTATAAAAAATTTCATGAAATTCCTACCCCCTAATCCTCCCAATCTTTTTACTTAGAATTTGAAGAGCTTGAAGGGAGAGAAAGAAGCTTTATTGTCATGAAAAATTATACAGATCTATGGAAAAAGCATACTATAATCACCGTACACTAATTACCGACAAATAAATTCACTTGCGTCGGAGCGTTTGAAAATTTTGGTACATTTTTTCTCTGGCGCCTTACACGTCTGTTATCATAATACAACATTCAATACTCGCTTTAAACTAGCCAGAACTCGCCAGACGATAGGAGGGGTAAGGAAATTTTCGGTAATCCATAAAGATCAATGTATCCCGAAAAATATGCCCACTGTCATTGTTGAATTCAGTTTCAATTTGTTTCCAACATTCTAGCTTATTTTTGTTTATTTTACCATCGGTCTTTTTATTTTCTAGTATATCTTTATACTTTTTTACCAAACAAAGTAATATTGTTTCTTCTGTGGAAGTAAAATAAGCTGAACTTTTACCCTCAGCCATATCCTCCAAAAATTATAAATTATTAGCTATTTGTAAAACTTAGAGTATATTCTTACGTTTTGTGTGTACGTTGTGTTGAAAGAAATTGTGGATTAATGTTTTCTATTAGGAAGGTCTCACTTCAGTATTCACACTTATTACAACTTATGAACATAGATCAAAAACCTCGTGAAAATGTCATATTCTTATTCTTACAAATAAAATGTCATTTTTGACAGAAATAA
>CAJUYI010007482.1:0-12099 GCA_910591695.1 Galerucella pusilla
ATCAAAATATTCTTATCACTTTCAACCAAACACTCAAATTTGTATTTTATTTTAATCGAACAATATTCGACTTTTATATTTTGAGACGGCAGCAATAAAATATAGACAAAACTTAACACGCAGGCGCAATTTGACTACAAACAAATAAATTATAGGCGAAAACCACAGGAAAGATCAAAAAGTTTGTTGTACTATAAATATATAAGAATAAAAAGAGAACCAATCATAACGATCCTAATCTAGTCTGTGGGCGGGACTTACTGACATTACATGGAACATATAACAAATTCTATGTTAATTGCTGTTAATTCGCATTTGCGATTGAAAAGAGAAGCAAGGAGAATTATGTCGTTCTCTATCAACGTATATGACTTCCACTTTCTATTCTTATCTAGATGTGTGATTGCCCCGTTTTATGTCAAGTTGATGAGAAATTAACTAAAATTTATCCAATGTAAGGTAGATAGTTGGCTTAACGACGCCTCAACGCGGAAGTGGTACCTTTACTTACCTTGAGTGCCTTAATTAGCTACTTGAAGCCGTTAAAATTCCAACTATATCAAACTGAGTATGCGCAGAATAGATAAGTTGACAGCTTTACGTTACGATGTAGGAGGACCAAGTTACTGCAAAAGGTAAGTATTATGCCAGGCAATACACAGCGATACGCGGCACCGGTCTGGAGGGAGACAATAAAAACAAAGCGGAACTGCAACACCTTGATATCGATGCAAAGAAAGAGTTTGTTTAGAGCAATATCAGCATACAGGACGGTCTCTGCTGAGGCCGCGCAAGTTATCTCGGGTTTTCCGCCCGCGGACATAATGGTATCAGAAAGATGCTTTTTATACGAAAAAGGTGGATGATTTGAGGGTAATAGAAAGATGGCCAAAGAGAGGACGCTTAAGAGATGGCAGGAGGTGGGAAAAACGAACTAAAAATGCTGCGTGGACTAGAAGACTGATAACTAACATAAGACAGTGGATGGAGTGTGAGCACAGAACAACATCCTATTTCCTCACACAATTTCTAACAGGACATGGATCTTTCAGCAGCTTTACGCATAGAATAAAAAGACACCAGTCGACCTATGCTGGTATGCAAAGAAAGGGACGACCCCGAACACATATTATACACAAGTGTATCCGATGGGAAAGTAAACGAGAAAAAATGATTCGGGAAACAGGTGATCTACCAACAACTGTGAATATCATCCCAAAAATACTGGAAAACAAAATGAACTGGGAACAGGTGACGCGGTTTATTACCGACATTATGAAGGATAAGGAAACAGAGGATAGGGCTTATCAAGAAACCATACAGGATAACTAAAAGAAGCAGAAGGAGACCTGACGTGCAACTGTCTCTTTCCTCATCCATCTTTCCACATGGATGAGGAGGGTGGTTTAGTGCAGTGAAAGTCCCACACGAACTCTCAGCATTGCACTGCCTGCTGTGAGAAAGGCATTAGCTTCCACCCCACCTCGAGGGCAAAAAAAAGCTTTACGTTACGAATCTTTCCATTTTACCTATTTCAATGCGCATCTGTCAAAAGCAAATGTCAAACAGGCGTTGTATGTCATGTTTTAACCATAACCTTGAGTTTTTTGACATATAAATATATAGATTCTTGTGATTTTCGCCTAAACAACACCAGCATAAAATAAATACCAGAGAGCAATATTCAAACATCAGATCTATTAATAATAAATTGTATATTTAACAATCCTAATTCGAGAGAAACATGATCACTACTTTGTATTTTGATTTGTTGACAGACACTTTGTTATTGTTTAAATCAGGTATAGGCGGATAACTGAATAAAAAAAAGCGGATTAAGTTTATACACGTTGCTCATTTGAAAAGGATCCACCCTTAAAATTTCAGAAATGTCAACAAACGTCAGATTCACTACCTCCCTACTGGAGTGCGTTCATAAACGTTACAGAGTACACATTTCTCACACTTTTTTGACAAGCATCGTTCATGAATGACATTTTTGTTACTCTGTGACTACTTTCCTAGCGTTCATGAATATATTTTAACATTTCCAATGTACACATTTCTAGACCGCGGTATTGAGCGTGGTAGTATTTTATCGAGTTACCGGTTACCTAGGAACAAGAAAGTACAAATACAAAATTTTTAAAAGAAAGAAACCGTTCTAATACAATCTCCACATAATTTTCTATTCGTTGTGGCGCAACTTTTTTTCCAAGGGAAACTATTGAAATTACTTCTTCGTCGTCACTATCGCTCTTGTCGTCAATATCATCAAATAAATGATATTTTGCACCTAATGCAGCTGCCAATGTTACAAATTTACTTTTTTTTTGGTCCATCATAGTCGATATAACAGCAAAGAGGAAAATAAAATAACATAAACAAAGTTGTGGAAACGAACAACAACAACGAAACTTTATAACAAATTTCATAACTAGACGAAATGTCTGATTAATTAATTAAAATTTGACAGTTATGTTACCATAACGCGTTCATAAATCACGGGTTACAATGTGCTCCATTTCAAATGTCAACCAATTCCATTACAGATTAAAGTGTTACTTTGTACATTCGTTTATGAACGCACCCCTGGAGATATCAATCAAATTTTTTCAAATGGCGTTAGTGTCCCCTAAAGTTAAAAGGTGACGTTTTTCGGTAAAACTTTCTATGTTGCATTTCTGAAATATTAACGGAGGGTCCTTTTCAAATAAACACAGTGTATACAATATTACAAAAAAAATTTGGCAAACGCAACATGCTTTTGAATAGTTAGATCCTCTCAATTAAGAAACTTGAAGTTCATCCATTGTAAATCCCATAGAGATACTACATATAGAGGCAACAAGTCATAGGGCTCTCTGTAAGAAATAGGTAGAGCCGAGAAAAAGAGAAGATCTGACCATTGGAAAGATCTAGTAGGGCTTATACAATCAAAGACTCTTCTGGGTGACTACAACCTGTTGAGAACAAATGAATGCATAAGTCAAAGTAAAACTGCGCTAAGAATTTTAACAGGGATCCTAACGGGACATTGTCGCCTGAATGGGCACCTGAAAAAGCTCAAAATAGTGGAGGAAGAATTCATATTTTGTGGAGTGGAAGAAGAAACCTCCATCCACATACAGCACCTGGGAGATTACTGGATAGAAGAGGAACTCGGACACTGCAAGTTTTTAGACGGTTCCAGCCCCTTGTTTCAGTTAGCTTTGTCTTCGTCAGTCTAACGCAACGTTTGACAGCGCTCCATAACCTAATTTAATTTTCTTATTAGACATTAAAAATTGTATTCAATGGCAACTACAGTGAATCGTGATAAGATTTTTGAAAAGTTACATGCCTTAATTGGAAGTAAACGAGAAGACAATTGTTTTTATATTTCACAAGAAAAGTACTCTAAAATCGTTTCTGAAGTAATTTCTTCTTAAAGTAAGTGTAGTACACCTTTGGACTACAGACGTTTAAAACGTTTTGACATTTTGAAAATTAGTGATGAAGAAAAGTTAATTGTGCTATTAAAACCAGGAGAAACAAATATCCAGTATTATGTCACTAATGATGAGTTGTTTACAATACTTTCTGAAACTCACATAAGAACGGCCATGGAAGAAGAACACGAATGCTTAAAGAATAGCAAGTTAGATACAAAAATATTACTTATGAAGTTGTAATGTTGTATTTAAATTTGTGCAAGCAATGTCAAATGAAACATAGTTCGCCTAAAAAAGGTATTGTTGTGAAACCAATGCTCAGTTCCGAATTGAACTCTAGATATCAAGTCGACTTGATAGACTTTCAATCACACAGGGATGGCGATTACAAGTTTATAATGGTATATCAAGATCATTTAACCAAATTTGTCCAGTTACGACCTTTAAAAAGCAAGAGATCAGAAGAAGTAGCATATCACTTTCTCCAAATTTTTTTAACATTTGGTGCTCCCGCTATATTGCATTCGGATAATGGCAGAGAGTTCAGTAATCGAGTCGTATCTGAACTATGCGCTATGTGGAAAGATGTTAAAATAGTGCACGGAAAGCCTCGTCACAGTCAAACACAAGGCTCAGTTGAAAGAACCAATCAGGACATACAAAATATGTTAACTGCTTGGATGGAAGACAATGATTCAAACAAGTGGTCAGAAGGTTTGCCGTTTGTTCAATTCGCCAAAAACACAACTTATCACGAATGAATACGCCAGAGTCCTTATGAAGCCCTGTTTGGCGTTAAACCAAAAAGGGGTATAACATCGTCATCACTCCCTCGCGGGCAAATTTCAAACATTGAGACCGAAGAACAGCTAAGAGCTTATGTTGAAACAAACATGGATAATGAAAATACCATTGGAGCTGATCCGCAACCTGGCACGTCTTCATCTCAAGCATTGACTGAACAACACGAGCTAATTTCTTTAAAAAGAGTAGCTGCATCTTCTACTTCAAGCAACAAAAATGTTGCGAACCTCAAAATAAAAAGTTTCCTCCTGCCCAAATTGGTGATACCGTAAGAATTCAAGTCCCTGATGTCGACCGTGGTCGTACAGAACCTCGAAATGTGTTAGCGGTTGTTGTTGGAATAGAGGATTCAGACTTTTATAGGTTAGCTAACAAAAATGGTACCTTGGAGTAGCTTTTCACCCGTAATCAGTTCGTAATTTGTAAAGAAAAGTTACTTTCCATGGACGAAGTTTCAACAAAAGAAATGTCGCTAAGAGAAGCAGCTTCTGCTGATTCAAAAAGTGGAGGGCAAGGCTATACACGTTGTAACTGCAAAAGGAAGTGTTCCACGACTAAATGCAGCTGTAAAAGCAAGGAACTTTTGTGCAATTCGAAGTGCCACGGTAGTTTAAGTTGTTGCAATAAATAAGATATTGTTCTTATTTTTTATATTTCATTTTATATTTTTCTGTTCTACTGTTTGTTTTGAGTTCAACAAAGACCTAAAGACCTTTTCCCATATTATTTTAATAAATAAAGACCTATGGATTTTTTTGTTTTTATTTTAAAGAAAATTCTTTTCAACATACACCATGAATGTCGACAATCGCCGGTGTAAGTTAGAAATATTGAAATTTCAACAATATTTCGGACATACGTCAAGCAACGTTGATAATGTTGACATTCACCGATGTATCTTGACATTCACCAGATTTCGGTCTTTCACGGTAACATATATATAACATACACGCTATTAGAGAAAGACAGCATAAACCTGCTACTTTGTATCTCTCTCTTATATGCTGACGGGTTCGAAGCTGGCTTGTTGCCTCTATTTGTAGTATCTCTATGGTAAATTCCGTCCCACATGACAAATATGAGGATTTTTTGTTAGAAAAGTAAAGTGCTTATAGTCACAGACGTAGATCTGGACCATATACAAGTCTAATCAAAAGCGTATGCAGAATTAATTCAATTTCACGATTCCAGAATAAATGATACTACTAATCAATCATTATTATCACTGTTAACGTTTCAACTTTTAAATAAAAACTTTTACTCAAATTTAATTATTCAAAATCCACAGTTAGAGACTAGATAAACTTTATTCAATAAAAAATTTCAAGAGCCTATTGCTCTTTAACGTTGTTCCCGCCGTTATTACCCCGCCCATCCCCATTACATTCACCGTCATCGTCTTCTTCTTTTTCGAGACCTTGAGCTAATAAAAAATCGATAATTCTATAATCCCTTCCCGTTTCGGTATTAGCAATCCAAAGAGGTAGCCATTTATTAGCTAACAACCATTGTACGGATACTTTGCTGATCCTTCCCGTACGGTCTTTGGTTCCATAAAGGTTTTCAATAGCGTTATGGTTATTGTTGATAGAACAACAAGAAGAAGACAGATGACGTTCGATGCGGCCTATACCATGACCGATTATATCGATACGCCCGTAAGCGTTTCCGATTCGACCGTAAGTACTGCTGCAACTCGGTTGATCGATGTTGGAATCGTAAGGTAGTTCGGCAAATAGAGCCTCCCTAGCTGTTCTAAGATCTTCGATAGTTTCGTAAATATTTTCGTTTCTATTCGAGGTTAGGTTGGTGCTGGCGTTGGGATCGTTAAAAATCGTTTCGTAGATGTTTTCTTGAAATATAGATGCCAATTGTTGGGTTTCGTAACCTACGGCGCCTTCGGCGTTACTATTTTCGTCGATATACTTTTCACCTAAGAAAACACATTTTCATCACATCGTTTAGGATATTTTACAATTTTCTTACCCTGGTCTCCACCGTTGCCAGCACAAGGCAACTTTCATATCGGCTTATCGATTATAGCTACGCCAGCATAGCTTCGTCCAATGCTCATACAGCTCGACAACATCGACCAACTGTCAGTCTTTGGGTTATATACTTCAACAGATGCTAAATTACTAGAACCATCGTCACCTCCGACTACGTATAAGACACCATTCATGGCAACAACTCCAGCGTTGCGTCTACATAAAGCCATGTCTGTTACTGGAGTCCATGTGCTCTTTGCTGGGTCGTATGCTTCTACGGATTTTCGGACCAGGGGGCCGTCATGACCACCTACTGCGTAGAGAATGCCTTCGAGAACGCCTGAAATTATAGAAATATTATTTTATTTCAAATAAATAATAAACTCTATAAATGGTGGAGTTAATTTGTCTTATCATGCAAGTTATAACTACTTTTTTAGGAAATTAAACTACATAATTTTTAATTATCAAGAATAAATAAGTTTTTTAAAATTCTGGTCCCTATGTGACACTATGAAAAAATCCGACAACTGGACAAACAATAATATTTAGGAGTTTAAGACTGCAAATAGATATAAACAAAGTTTCAATACTATGCATTTTCAAAACAAATTGAAAAAACCATTTTTGACAATAAAACCTCCTATACCTCATTTAGAAACCAGGAGGAGTCATTTGAATTCAAGTTGGCAATTCTGTAGCCCTCTGATTGGTCAGATTCAGCCCAGTTTCACACAACACTCCTCAGCATTGACATCAGCTGATAATTTCCATTTTTGACAGTTTTGACAGATAAATATATAAATATTGGATGAAAAACTAAAAATATTCATGTTATTTTCGAAAGTTTTCAAGCAGTGGGTACATTATTGCTTTACATTTTTCTTAAAATAGTAGTGAAGTCGGTTTTCCGAGCATTAAAGGAATACTAAAGTAGGGGAACAATATACAGTTCAGAAAATATTGGTGGAATACCCACCAGGACTTTTGAAAAATTGTGATTAGTTAATCAAAAATGTCGTTCGAAGAACAAAAATAAGATCAGTGAGGGACAAAATTTCGTAAGCTTCGAAGAAACGTTCGGACTTTCTTGAAACAAATTAAATTTATCTGTGTCACCCTTTGAAGAGTCGAGTGTAGGTACTATTTATTTGTTACATATATTTGGAAAGAAATCGTCAAAGTTTATTGGAAGAATATGCCATGGAGGATATAAAACAATATAGAAAAGAATGGGTTTGGTAGAAGATACATTATTGGTTTTTGAAGACAAAAAGAAGGAAGAAAGTATCTCACAAGTATTTGAAAAATGGCTTATTACACTTAATCCGGCAACATAAAGATAACTGTTGGAACTATTCAAGTTAATACTGCATATTGCTCTACAAAGTTATTAATTTTGTAGTATTGTTATTGCCAGAACATATTATCAATTGTCATACTTTTTTCAATTTATTTAAAATAAATTTAATTAAAGTAACTTGACAATCTGTAATTCTCCACCATCAACATTGACCATAATTTGTTTGTCGTCAATGTGAATTTGAATCTTCTGATGTAGATTCAAAGGTATTTATTAACCATTTTGTGAAGCGTTTCGACAGCCCACCGGTATTGGTTGTGAAGAATGATAGAATTGATAGATAATAATTTTATATAGCTACTATATACTGCATATTAGAGGAGAAATCGACTTATAACTAATGTATTTGCTATCGAGGCATATTTTATACATTTGGAACATGGCTGTTGACTACGTTTTCGGAACACACCCTTTAGTAATTAATCTGGTAACTTTTAGTGGTGTAAGCAAGGCTTTTCAAATTACTCCTCCTGGTTTTTAAATTTAAAAAAAAGGAGAAGTAATTTGAATTTAAGTTGGCAATTCTGTAGACCTCTGATTGGTGTGATTCCGCCCGGTATCACACAACACTTTTTAATATTAATATCAGCTGATAATTTTAATTTTTGATAGTTCTGACAAATAGATATACTCAATTTGTCATCGCATCCGCTCTTGTTATTTTTTTAATTTCATTCAAACTGTTCCTTTAAAAACTTCAGTAAGCATTTGTATTAAATATCTGCAATTATAGATCCTTCTACTTCGAGTACCAGTTCCTCGCTTAGTCCGGTAAAACAATATAAATAGTGAACCGTCAAAAATCAAATACATTCATATTATATCCACAATTTCTCAGATTTTTACTTTTATATTAACATGGTATTGAATGCACATCATTTTCCTTATAGGAGTAGTAGAGTCAACGGTTCATTAACTATTCAAGGAATACCGAGGTAGAGGAACAAAATACAGTGCAGCAAATATTAGTGGAATACCGAGACTTTTGAAAAATCGTGATAAGTGAATTAGAAATGCTGTTCGAAGAACAAAAATGAGTTATCTACATCAGCAAGGTTGAGTCGGTTCAGAAAAGGTTTTTAAAATATTTAGTTTTAAAGGTTAGTGGCATTTATCCACAGAGAGGCTCTGATTATCAGATTTTGTTAGATATTTTTAATTTTGAAAGTCTTGAATTTCGTACAATTTGTAAATCATTATCCTGTTTATATGGGTGTTTGCACAATTTAATCGATTGTTCAAACTTGATATATAGAATTAATTTTAATGTACCACAGTTCTACAAAAGACATGTACCTTTCTATTGTGATTGGTCTTGAACAAATGTTTTACTTCATTCACCAATTAATGTTGTGTCATAATTTTAATTTATTGTGCAACACATGCGACATTTTTATAGATAATTTTAAGATTATTAAAGCTTGTGCTACTGAACGTTATACAACTATGTGAAATGTGTTTTCTTTTTTTTTTGATTTATTATTTCTTCTATTATTAATTAAATTAAAGGTTTCTTCTGTTATTATATAATCATTGTTTTTGCTCTGTAAAGGGATTTGTATAAATCTGTTGGGCAAAATTTTACAAGCTTTGAAACAAATTAAATACAACTGTGTAATCCTTTGAATAAATGTACTATTTGTTTATTGTATGCATTGGAAAGATATCGTCAAAAGTCTATGGAGGTTATAAGCTATCGAAGGTTTAAAAAATATATAAAGGAATGGGTTTTGGGGAAGTATAGTGAAAATTATGAAGTAATTTGAAAAACCAACTTATTGACTTCCTTTTTATTGTATTCAGTTATTTGCTAATTCAAAACTGCTATATTAGAGTGACGTGTATGTTCTAATATATACGAGACAGGACAAAGTATTACATGTGACAGAATACTCGTCTGTTTAACATCTAAATAATCTACCAGTCAGACGAGAAATCGACTTCTATGCGTGGCTGATTTCTTCATCAATCAAGGAATATTTACCTAATCGACTACTTTTTCGGAATACACTCTTTAGTTACTAATCTGGTGACTTTTAGTGGTGTGAATGAGGCTTTTCAAATTACTCCTCCTGGTTATTAAATGTACTATAGCATCTATTAATTTGTTGCACTCTGTATAAATAACGGTCAAAATAGGTATATTTTATTTGGTAAATATGAATAACTTTTCCTAAAATATTGCATGAATAATTGCTATATTAAAGTGGAATTCGACAAAGGAAAAATATTAATTATTTATCTTAATGGAATTTTAATTGGCTTGTGTGAATATATTTTTAATGATAAACAAAATTATATTCTAGTTTCTATATATTGCATAAAAGTAAAATATGAGCTATGCTAACTATGCTGAGCTTTTATCATCCTCCACTCGGTAAGTCTAGTTTTCACTCTAGACAGTGTGATGCACATGCGAACATCAAATAATGAACATATTAGAAGAGTAAACAGATCCCAACATAAATAATATCAACGTTAATTTATTTATTTTGTTGACATTGTCAGATGTAGCCATGTCGCATTCTTCAATTTTTTGTGGTTCCTAAATACTTATTATATAATTGAGTTTAATACAGAATGCACAAAAGTTCATACGATTTACACAATTACAACAAGGATAATATTAACAATACTATTTGAAAGACTTACCTTTGTTCGATGAATTAACCAATATGAAGAATAAATATAGAGCAATTAAAGGCTGAGTATTTCGATAAGATAACTTACCAACTCCTGCTCCACTTCTTCTGCATCCCATATCCGGTACAGAGATCCAGGTATCAGTGTCTGGAGTATAGCATTCTACAGAGCTTAAACATTGTCTAGAAGCTCCATCGTATCCACCTACAGCATATAGTTGTCCATAAAGGACACCAACGCCGACGCTACTGCGTCTCGTGGACATTGATGCTATTATTCGCCATTTTCCTAAAATAATAGATATTAAAATTTTCATTTAAATAAAGATAATAACTGATAATATTGACACAATAGATCTTGAGGTATATTGATAAGAAAATAGTTTAAAAAAAGACATTCAGTAGATAATATTATTTTCATTAGTTATGTCATTGTTAAAAATCAAATTTCTATCATTAACTTTCAACAAAAAAAAAGTCTTTAACAAATTACAAATTTGATATAATATTATTTTAATAGTATATAATGTGTAGTTATCAGTATTATTAGTAAAATGCATTTAAATGGGCTTTCAAATTAGTGTGTTAATTCAATTTAGCAAACATTTCTAGCGTTGGTAATTAAAAAAGAAAGTGGTAGACTTTATTTAGTTATATCAGAGTGATTGGTGCAAAAGTATCAACTGCAGTATCATAATAACCACAGCGGACGAAAAGTAGGTAAAATGTCATTTTCTTTTATTTTATCTAGTTAATTACAGTTTTCCATTAGTAATTGTCATATTTTAGTAAAACATATTATCAATAGACGTGAAAGATAATAGTTTACCACTATTATAACACCTTATAAAGTTTTTAAAAATGAAATAATCCATTTATTACGAAGTAACAACTACTTCTCGGGCTGTGTGCCCGGACAAACATTGAATTACACTTCCAAGTTATCTTTAACGCCTATTCAAAAAATTGTTATTCTGTTTCGACACTGATAGTTGTAGGCATCTGTTTTAGGAGAAGTCAAGAAGGGATACCTTTTACAGCACTGAAATTCTTCAACTAAATGGTTACAGATTGAAAATGGACCAAATCATATCAATTTCTGTAAAAAACAGATACCTCATCAAAAATCAAGTATTTTACTAACATTACCAACCAAGCTCATTGATTAATTATCCTTAGTATATTTTGGCAAGTTTATCTGAAGCTACGGGGCATCGGTAGGAGGCGAGGAAACATGACGCATATCAGTCATAAACGTACAAATGGCCTACGGTACCTATTTTACCAAGTAAAACTGTAAATACAATGGATAAATCAATATTAGTCAATTTCCAAGGAAACAAGCACATTAAGGAATTAAAGTTTAATATTATTGTTAATAATAAAAAGTCCCTTTTCTAATTATCATCATTACATACTTAGCACTTTAGCTTTTTCATAGTTAAACGTGGCAATATATTTTCGACCGCATTCCTTTCACAGCTTCAGATAAACTTGCCAAAGTATAGAATCAGTATCTAGTATTAAGTACTCACATGTGCAAATAAATAAAAAAATGTACCTGTTTGTGGATCAAACATCTCAGCGCTATTCAACCCAGTCGATCCATCGAATCCACCAACAGCATATATACAATTATTTAGTACAGCGACACCCAACGTAGATCTTCTAGCCTCCATGCCTTCACAAGCTGTCCAGACGTCCATCGCGGGGTCGTAATAATCAACAGTCTTAACTCTCAGCGAACCGTTGAAACCTCCAACGGCATACACCTTACTTCCCAGAACAGCCAAACCAGCCCGGCATCGACGTGTCGGCATTTCGGCTACTTGATACCATCTTTCTTCTTTGAAGTCGTAACTTTCGAC
>CAJUYI010007483.1:0-12099 GCA_910591695.1 Galerucella pusilla
TCATGATACCCAAAACCCGGATACATACAAACGATGATGACGCACACGAAGAACTATATGAACTATACTTCGACTAGCTATTTAATGTTAATAGTTTCTTAACCCTTTCATCAACTCATCTTTTTAATAATGAATTCTTCCTTTCATCTTTTCAATAGATATCTTGTATCTTTAATGAATTCTTCATCCTTTCAATGAATATCTTGTACCTGATGAATTTTTGATATTTTAAATCAATTATTCCTCTGTGCACTAAATTTCACGTCCCTTGAAATTTGTTTTTGTCACTCCAATAATTCTTTTATTTTTAACGATATTCTGCTTTCTTTGATTCTTCTTCTTTACTTTAATGAATGAATTGTTTCTGCAATGAATCTTTTCAATCTCCAAAGAATTTTTGCTCTCCTAAATTTCACTTCTCTTTGTTCATTTCTTCTACAAAATTTGGTCTAAAACTTTCATTAAAGTGTTGACAAACAATCTACTTTATGACGTCTTTAGAGCATACAGTGAGCAGCACTGTACACGCCTAAGTAATTTAAGTTCTCCCGGTATACAAACAATTCCATTTTTTTGTCTATTTGTGGTAATGCTTTATAAATTCCAAGTACCTACATGGTAAACACTCTTTGTTAGTATAAGTATCGGTTGTGCTGTTCCGGAGATATTTAAAATTTAGCGAAATCCCAAATTATTTAATCTCATTTCTCTCGTGCGTTGGTTATTTTAATTTGAAGTAATTCTCAACCCTTGAAAATTTTATAAATGTAATTAGATTTGGAGAAAGGGAGAATTAAAAGCAGAAAACATTTCCCAACAACCATTATATGAACGAGAGCGTAGTCGATGTAAGGGGGCTTTATTGACTGAATGTATATACATTATAAAGATTTTCAAATTATACATGCAGTTCAATTCAAGGTTTTCCATATTGAAAATATTGATCGATAGAAAATAACGCAACTCCGATTTTAAATATAAGCAAAATCGTAGTTGGTACGAGAAGAGTGAATCAAGCAATCATTTTACGGAACTCGGGGATCGTGCCAAAGGAAAGTTTGTATGTGACAACGTGATTCTTTGGTCCAATCTACTTCAAATTTCGCATAAACATTATTTAATATAATTGATGGAAGACGTGCTTCGTATTTTATTGAAACTTGTCGCCTAACGGGGTTAAAAAGGGGTTGAAAGTTATTGTGGGGGTGATTTCCATCGAAATTGATATCAATACTCCTAAATACTTTGATTTAGATTTGACACGTTGGAAAACTCAATCCGATGTTATCAGATTTATACTGTCATTCATAATAACGTAAAAAACTAATTAAAACTCCTACCATTTTCGACTTAACGCGGACGAAGTTGCGGGCAAAGGTTGTATAACTTTAAACTCTCATATATCTTTTTGACAGTGGAAAGCGTCCTTTAAAATTCCAAAGTAGCTCATAATAGTTGCTTTTTTTCTACCACCAACCTAAACTAACCTAAGTTAAACTTAGCTAAGCAAGCGTTCGTTTTGCCAATGAAGTTAGATTTACTAAGATCAACTAACCTCCCCCTTGCCTCCGCCAAGTATTAAATTTAATCTCAAATGCAAGAAAAGTCACTCATTTTTGACATCTGATGAAGATTCTAACCTTGAAACACATATTTGGAGCGCTTTTAATAGAATCCGTTTTGAATTTTTATTTTAATTCATAAAGGCTTACCTTCTTCGAGACCTGTTGTGTTGTTCCAAATATGGATCCAGTTAATCCATTTTCTGAGCTTCTAGTTTGCTGATTTAACTGGTAATTTTTATTTCAATTAACCTTAGAAGTTGAAAGTTCTGTTTCAATAAATTTTTGACTTATTATTATTCATTTGTTCACCTTTCCATCTTTGTTTGTATGCAAATGCGCTTGGGCCGATATTGTCGTAACAGCGTTTGAAATGTGCGTTCGAACTACAATTCAGCTCAGCTAAGAATAGGGTACAATCATAAATTTTGCTATTGGTGGGAATTGACGCTTTATCAGGTCTCCTAACACCTTGCATGTCTATTTTTTCAAAAAAATATAAACTTTACTTTTAAAACGACTTTAAAAATCATAAAATTTGAGAGTCTGCCAAAACTTTACCTGGTGGCGCAAGCAAAAATACATATAGACATATAGGTTATGTACCTATATGTCTAGGAATCAACTATAAAAACATTATTTTTTTATGACCACACATTGAAATATGGTTGGTATATATTATATAAATAAAACATAGTTTAAATCGTACTTACGATAATGCTTTAACTCCTCTTATTTCCTCTGCATTAAAGCAGCTGTTTGACTTCATAAATTCAAGCAGCATAAATGAGTCTACTTTGGGCAAGTTACCCGTTTGTGCTTTTACAAAACCTTCGCTAGCCATATCTTTACTCACAAAATATGAAAGAATCGTCACTGAACACTGAACTAGTAAATAAAATATATTCTTCCAAAAGTTTTAAAATATCGAATATTTATGTCCACTTTCCACTTTACGTTGACTTTTAGAAATAAAAAAAAGCACACACAAACACGTAATGGTCTCAAACAAACATATAATAGTATATTATTTAACGAGCGGTAATGTAGGTCATAACTCACGCAGATGAAGTTTGCAGCACGAGCCGCAGGCGAGTGCTGTAATTCATCAAGTGAGTTATGACCATTACCGCTCGTTGAATACTATACTTTATCTACGACTATAACAATAAATACTAAGACACAAGTACAGACAAAAACTTTATTAACAAATCTTAATAGGTACCTATAACATTGCTTTAAAAACTTTAGTTGTGATTATTCATCTTGTTTATTAATAAAATTAACAGTAAAGTTTGAACAACCAGTGAACTGAATATTTGGGACCGAATTATGGAAGTTTATTGTTTCTTTTTGTGTTTGTTGCATATATGTTGATTATGTAGGTACTGGTTGAGGTGTTATAGAACTGTATATTCTATTTGCGGTATCTTTCTTATTTTTTTCGGAATCATCAACGTACCCCTCAGCCACAGTAGTTGATCGCCAACCGCCATGTCGTTTCAGTGCCGTTATATCCCCTCCAGCATCTACTAATAAAGTTGCCGATGAGCGGCGAAAACAATGCCCTGTATATAAATTACAGTCGGGTAATTTTAAAAATGTAGCAATGTCTTTCCCCATTGCTCCAAATTTATTAATGCCAATTCTTTGTGAATGATATTTTCCATTTTGATATTTAGAGAATAATATCGTTTGCGATATATCGGTAGGACGAAGATTTAAATATTTCTTAACTACGGTATAAAAGTTTCCCGTAACAGTGAATTTTCTGGCAATTTTTGTTTTTGTATTTGGTACACTGACCATCAAAATAGATCCATGATCTTCTAAATCTGTAATTTGCATAGAGTATAATTCTGCTGCACGACAAGCACCCATAATGCCCATTATTAAAGCAACCTAAAATAAATTATATAATGATAAAAACGATTGAATTATTGTGAAATCGATCTACCTTTGTCGCCAGATATTTCTCATCAGGAGCTTCATTTATGAAATTATTAAGTTGTTCTGGCGTAAATGTTTTTGCCTTTTTAGCTACATGTTTCTCTGAATGACGTTTAAGAAACGCACGTAATTTTAAATAATTCTCTATATTGATTCCATTATTTATGTTGAGTGTGCTTCTTAGCATGGAGTAGAAAGTCCATAGAGACGATGCTTTATATTTAGTGCTAAGTTCAGTAAAATATGCCAAAAGTACGTTTTCTGTAAACGATGACCTAATGTCATTACTGCTACACCAATCTTGAAAATTTTTGTATACACCTCTATATTTGTTTTGGGATTTTTCAGGCAATAAATTCTGTATGGTAACATTAGCTATTTGTCTTATTTCTGGCGGTGTACATAATAATTCATCTTCACTATCTGAATTCATATTTTTCAGCACAAAATTCACAATAATAAGAATTCGGTATTAGCTTAATTTGAAAACGTCAAAATTAATCAAGTGTCACAAGTGACATTACTCCCCATCCGGCTTGTGCTTGTACAGAAGTACAGAGTACAGAGCCACGTTGATATTCGGGTCGTAAATACCTTCAAGAATTTCCGATTTATTATAGTGAGTTATAAGCAGTGAGTTATTATAACTCACACTGTTCGTTTACAGATACTATAACCTGCTTAAAAGCAGTTGAATAATTAGTATATAATATAATAGGAGTAGATAAATGATATTTTCACGTCGATGAAGCAAATAATAGTTGATTAAAATACAATATAAACAGACAACTACACATAACCCAATACAATACCGGCCATATTGACATAAGTAAACACAAGAGATATGACATCACGTATCATCGGTAGCGTTCGGAAATCCTCGAGTTGTGGTCGGAAAGTGCATTGAAATTTGAATTTTATTTTAAAATTTGGGAGTAATTTCCAATGGAAACTGGTTTATTTCCTATTATTAGTAATTTTTGATATCATATTTACTATTATAAATTAATATCCAAGCAAAATATGAAATATGCGTGTACTCTACTCTGTAGTTAGCTAAGCTTAGCCGGTGGATAGAAAAAAAGCAACTAATATAATCAGAAAGATGCTAACGTCATCTATAGTTAGATGACGATTTATAGTGAAAGTTGCAAACATTTAGTACCGATGACAATAGTCTATTATTTATTCATTAATATATTAATCGATTATTTGTCATGTAGTTACGCCACTGGCCACGTCCGTCATTTCCTCATTCAAATTGGAATCGTAGTGGAAGCTGGAAATGAAAACAGAGATTGAGTAAGAAATTAAACAAAACAATTTTATGAAAGCAAATAAACCAGCACTAAGGAAATCTTATTAAAATGCAAATTTACAGTTTCATTTTGTCGGTGTTTGTGTAAAATTACTCGAAAAATACTTGTACCTAATTATGAACAAACAAAGTTATATGTAATACGGTAAAAGCTACCGAACAGAATTAAACTACATCTACTTCAAATAAATTTCAGTACTAAAATCTAACGAACCGTCGTCACATGAAAGCAAGAAGGTGCTTTGAGAAAAACGAGGAAAAAAAGTCATGTTTTTTTTGTGAATAGAAAGAAAAATATATCAGTGTTACATTAAAACAGATCGAGCAGTAGACCTTGAAATGTATGCTTCTGAAAAACCGTGGAGAAACCATAATTATAGTTAATTTAAATTCAAGTAAATGAAATACTGTACTCTGTAAAATTCCTGATTACTAATTTTGTAGATATCAGTTTTATTAAGTTTTATTTTCACATTAAACGTCGTTTATCCCTAAAAGTATTTCAAATTTCAAACAAAAGTTGTAGAAAATTGATTTACCTTTTAAAAATGGATAGGCGCATTTTATTGATTAATCCAATATTTCAAGAGTTATCGGCTAAGATAAAATAACCGGTTAATAAGACTGACCATAAATCGTAAACGGTGACTTTTACTTAAGAGTTTGGAGAAACAAAAGATGCGAAATTTTATTCTCTACAATAATGGTATATATCAATCACTTTTGCCCTAAAGCACAGATTATAAAGAGAACAGATACGAATCCCGGTAAAACATCAAACAATTTTCAGCTCCGTCGTCAATGACCTTGGACCTTTAACTCGGTTTGGCCGCGATGTTGCCAGTTTAAAATATTTTCTGAATTTCTTACCAAATTGCGGTGTTGACTCGGGGACAATAACAATTTCTAGTGCCGGATCTAGTTTTTTTGGAAGTTTCCACTAAATCTTTAAAACTGCGCCAAAATTAAAACAATAATCATAATCGAATATATATTTATGTATTTATTAAATACCTATATGTGCATTCCTATGATTTGTTATAAATAGTCATTACTCTTGGGAGATTAATTAATAGATAATACATTTTTAGATAACATAAATAATTACAAAAATCAACCAAATTTTAAAGTACAAATAATTCTTAATTTATTTATTAAATATTAAATTAAATACTCTCATCCCTTGGAAATCGAAAGAACTTTATTTTTAATTCCGAATAAAATTTATTTGGACAGTCCCTGTATGAACAATACACTCCACCGTGATGTTTATCCATTTTATAAGAATAATAATCTATACCACTATATTTTTATAGTTAATATTACCACAACGCACAATCGATTAGTCAAATAACACAATTAATATCGCAGATTGAACACCTTCAAACAATAAAGCAAACACAAATGGCGATATGAATTTTGAGAGCAGATTACAAGTGATTTTGAGCATGTTTTGACGTTTTGATTATGTTAGGTTAGGTTAGGCGTCACCGTTATTGTGTATGGTTGCCAAGGATGTGGTTTGTGCAAATAGTTATTTGTTTAACTAGGCAGTCAATCTACTTTGCTGCCGAGTTGAACATATAATTTTTTCTCCGATTGTTCATAATGATATAGGAGGATATTGTATTTGCAAATTATCTGAGGAAAGAAAAGGTGGCCTATTCGTTAAAAATTGTAGTAATTTTACCATCAATGTTAATAAAAACTGAACATATGTTTTTAAATTCTTGTTAAAAGTGTTATGTAATTATTGCTAATAAATATTTACGTCAAAGGTTTTATTCCAATTGAGTATAATCACTTTGCTGCCTAGGCAGGAAAAGTAATACTTTGCTGTGATATGTGTCAGCAAAATTAATATTTGCTGCCAATCGGAGAAAAAAGTATATATTTATGGTATCATTTTTATACATTATAATATTTTTAATTGTATAGTAATTCTTTTAATGTTAATAAAATTGATTGAAAACAAGTAATTATAGAATATTTGTATCTGTATAACTATTACACTTAAAAAAAATACTTATAAAATATTTGACCTATGATCGTAAGTTGAAGGAAATATTATGCAAATTGACAAGCCTGTTGACAAATTTCGCGAAGCAGCCTGAACGGTGTCGACATTAGACGATGGGTATTTAAATGGGTATGTCCACCCATCTCTCTCTCTTATTACTGTTCTCTGTCAAGATTTCGTATCTGTTCTCTTTATAATATGTGCCTAAAGTGCAAAGTTCCCCAGATATCGGTAAAAAATATTTTTTCGAGATGCCTCCTGAAACTCCACCGGAGTCTGTCAGCATTTTGTGGTTTTAGGCTCAATAAGTGATCCCACACCTTATAAAGAAAAATTGGATCGGAAATTTAGTGCGTGGTTGACCAAAAAAACGGCTATTTTTACTAGCGTCTTAAATTGAAGGGCGAAAATAGAACAGACTTTTCGTAGAAATAGTGCTTGTTGAAAAATGCACATATATTTTCGACCAGAATAAAGTAATTACCTAGGTCATTATTCGTTTTTATGCTTCACTGAATCAGAATAAATATTCTTCAGATCGTGTACAATAACTTACTGAACTTGTACCTATAAATTGGTCATCTCGAATACCAGGTCTACAGCTGCAGGGTGGGATTCGGCAAAATATTGACACTGTTACAATTTTTTTTTCATTAAATTTATTTGTTGATAGTTGAGCTGATGGAAAATATGATTAAGGAAATTCAACTGAGATGATACAGTTTTATTATGGTTCAATAAACGATACCTATTAAGACGAGGTATAGAAACAGTCTTCAAAGTGATATTATTCCAATAGATCACATAGTTGAAGTCACAGACACAACACAAGATAAAATAAAATTGGAAGTCTGATAGAAACAAAAATCAGAAATATTTGTAAAGTAATAAATAATATCCATTTTTGTTCACGTGTTATAATATCAGGTCCCTTTCACCATCACAAAGTATTCATTAGACTTTTTTGTTAACGAGAGTGTCAGGCAGGGATGAGAAAGCAAGAAGGCTGTCTTGGTATCAGTATTTTGTAGAGTTTGTTCAACCATCCTTTGCCGTTACGTCATAATCGGTGTCGTATTCTGCTGTTTTACGTATGACTTATATTAGTTGAATAATATTTCACACTTTACCTCAAAATTATAATCAATGACATATGTTAAGAATTGTTCCCAAAATATGACAACTGAACTGTCAAAAGTGACAGATAAAATTCATGTCTACCTCTAATAAAAAATAGGTACGTTAATGACGCCATAATTCCGTCTCATCCATTTCATGAATGAGAGAGCAAGCTGGACAATGTATGACGTGACGGCAAAGGATGGTTGAACAAACTCTACTGGTCTTGGTCTCGCGTATTAAATCTTGGACTATTAAAGCGTAAGATATACTCACTAAATCTGAAATTCGTAAATACATAAATATTATTCAAATATTCTAACAAAAAATCTGTAAATACCAAAAAATAATCTAAGAAGCCTTTTATCAGTTAAAATTTTTGTTAAAATCATAATTGAGTCGTAAATCAGGTGTTTGGTACTCCTTACTCCAACCTCTATATAGTGATGCAAAATACTCGAGAATTCATTTTTGTGGAACGTTCCCCGAGCAGAAACGAGCTGGAACCAGCATAAACAAACCAAAATGATGATTTTCAAAAGAAATATAGCAGTGTTTCATGCTGGATCTAAAAATGTCGTTAATTACATTTTTTTGTATTTATTCTCAAAATGCTCACTTTCTCAAAATGCTTCCAGCACAAATGAGCACCGCTGAGAAAAAACGCTTCAATTTAAAAAAATAATAATAAAAACAAATATAACATTTATCTTTAATTGAATATTTAAATAAATATTATGTTTGTTTTTAATTTAAAACAAACGACAATGCATATGCTAATTTAATGCAGATGTTTCCTAGACTGAAAGTGATCAAATATATTCTCTGCTAAAAGAAGCTTATATTTCCAAAGTTATTGTAAACAATTTTAAGCTGTTTATAATAGTTATTAACTAGCAGACTAGTATAGTGCACTGTAGCAGAATAGCGTCAGACAAAATAGTGCTGAGTTAAAACAGCGGCGGACAAAATAACGCTAGACAAAAACAGCGAAGGACAAAATAGCGCTGGGACTAAAAAGCCCCGCACAAAAATAGCGCAGAGCAAAAACAGCGTCGGACAAAATAGCGCTCGACAAAATAGCACTGCGACTAAATAACGCCAATTGAAATATCCGTAGAAAATTAACTATTAAAATATAATTTTGTCCAGCCCTATTTTGTCCTGCTCTGTTTTTTTTCCAGCGCTATTTTGACCGTTTTTGTCTAGCGCCATTTTGACTGATATTTTTTTCACATCTGATGATTGTGAGATTGTTATTGAAGGAACAGTTTTTCATTTGAGTTTCCGTTACTTGCAAACTTGTGATGCCGTTTGACTTGGACAACTTTCACAAAAAATTAAGGTACAACCATTATTATTAAACCATTATCGTTAACATCGTCGGTAGATCCATACCTGTAAAGAAGAGAGGTAGATTTACACGGGGGAAATCTCATTTTATTCACACAGTAAAGTTTAGTGACTTTCAGTTAAGTTTCAATGTTTTAAATCCTTTGTTCAAACAAAACTATTGTACTCTCTTATAACTTTTCGTATTGCTTCTTTTGTTTTATACAGAACTGGTTTTGCCGGGAGCTTTTGCTTTGAGATATATGTAGTTTGCATCATCGCCAACATGGCTTCTATTCTAAACGAAATATGAAAATGATAAATAAAACGATATTGATTCAATGTTGCAGAATGTTCGGAAAAAAATATCCTTCCATGTAGGTACCTTTCAGGAACTGGTATAGAATGTTTCTTATTTGATGGATTTAAAATAAACAGTTTCTTAACCAAAGTAAATTATATACAAGAAAGCTCGTTTTTAAACTATTTAAATTATTATATCAACATGAAGAAAAATGCCTTGGTGTGAGCTGTCACAGAACAAAGTCGGAGAGGGTCCCTAGTATCATATGAACTAACAAAATAAATATCTCAGTTCATAATTCCACTGTGTCATCATCACTTTTACATAAATGTTTGTAAATGATTCAAAACAATTCAGTATTAATGTTTTTAAATTAACTGTCAAGGGCCCGTTCATCATTGATTCAGAACAAAGCATTTCATACGTGAAGATGATAATAGAAAGTTAGGTTATTGTTTAATACCTGTAATAACTAACTTTTCTTTTAATTCGTCTATTATTATATGATTCCTGTCAGCTAATTTATTAAAAAGTATTTTCCAAAGTCACGGTATATGCACATTTTGAGAAGCACTGTTAAATCTTGTTAACCAAAACTCAGGTAATTATGAATTTAATTTTATTTCAAGTCGTAAATCATTGGAACATCTGTTCGCATAACTTGAACACTTATTTTTCTGGTCCAAACTCCAACCCTTTAAATCGGATAAGGTCTTGTTAAATTACATCCTATTTTTTTAAAGAGTGAAAGAGGAGATGAATCAGGAATCATTCTCAGAAATCTGATACTGCCAGGAAGATGGCTTCCTTCAGTGAGTTGTCGGCTGTGATGTTTCGAGTTAGGGTAAATCGTTTTTTATTATTATCTAAATTGGAATTGAGCTTATCGCCATTACTCAACATTTCAAACATAATTGCTTTTCGTTTTATTCAAATTTATTTCGATTTATTTGTTTTCAATTCAGGTGTAAAAATAGGATAAATATTGATTAATTTAAATAACAAATTAAGCAGATTCTACACTATACATTTTAATCCCTGAAATTGAATGAAATAAATATTGAATATAATCATTAAATTTAATACAACAAAAACTAATATTACCTACAGATACTTAAAATGTATAAAATTTGTAGATATTGAAAAGGATTAACAGGGAGAAAGCTTCCAGACTTCAACTTTTTATGTATTCACTTTTGTATATAAGTAAGTGAAGTTCAATCAACCCGACCCTAGAATATAATGTGGTATAATTCTTGATTAATCTCTCCGGGACACCTTGTATAAGGGTAGCTTAACTCTTAATTCACCTTCTGTAGACCCCAAGTGAACTATAATATATAATTTTTATTTTCTCTTTTAAAAAACCCTCTCTAAATTCCAGGTTCATCGTCTCGAGGAATGCAATCGTATTGATTAAAAAATAAATGGAAAATCAAATAACAATAAATTGCAAAGTCCATTTTCCTTTTCTTCTTTTCGGATAGGCATTCTTTCAATATATACCTGACAGCTATGAGGAAAATTTCATTTCTAGACGGAGATGACGTTGTAAGAACGACCAACAAAGAATTCGTTGGGGATCAAAGAAAGCTCCTTTAACAGATAAAATTATGTTGGCAGTTGGAAACTTTGTAAATACAATTTGTTTGATTTGGTTGCGTCTACGATGTATCCTTTCAGTTTTCACTTCATGTAGATATGTGGATATTTTTGTTTCAGCGTTATCGAATATATTAAAAATTGAGCAAATAAATTACAACTACAAAGATTTTTTGATTATCAAAAAGTTGAATTTTAAAATCGACATAAAAACCTTGTGAGAATAAAAACTAATTCCCCATTATGATGTTTTTCCCACCACTAATTGTCAACAATGAAAAAACATCATATTGTTGTTAACTTTAACACAAACTAACAGGGTTGTGGAAAAACTGTACTGTACGGTACTTATTCACTTGACACCCTCTCGGAAATTCCATTTCTAAAACAATTAACAATAATCATTCGTGTGTTATTTCTCAAAGTAAATGTCAGCCAATTAAGTAATATCTTTGAAACCTCTAACAAGCTATTCGTAAACTGTAGAGCCCCATCCCTAATATGTATTGACCGCGTTCAACCTTTTTTAGTCAAAAACTGTAAAGTGATGCAACAGGTGGTGTAAACAAAATCTAAAATGTATGGTCACCCCACCTGACGTTTGTCACATCTGCCCCAAAAAGGTTATCCACAGTAAGTCTTCTCATTGTCCGCATGCACAGTATCACCATTACAAATAAGAGGTCATGTGTATAAACTTTATTTCATAGCGAACATACAGGGAGATTATTAGTCAATTGAAAAACGTTAGATGCCGGGATCTTTCCAGAGGGGATACATCGTGTTTTTAAACCGGTCTTAACTACCAGTTATCATGTTTATATTCAGATTGCGAAGAATCTTAGCTCTAAAAACGATTCACACAAGTATGACAAGGATTATTTGAACAACA
>CAJUYI010007484.1:0-12096 GCA_910591695.1 Galerucella pusilla
CAAAAATCCACCTTAACTATGGAACAAATCTTGGTAAATTTTTTATTCAGTTATAGAACTACTCCTACTAGCTCTGGTTTGAGTCCCAATGAAATGATTTTTAAAGTTAAACCAAAAACTAAATTGGATTTGTTGATACATAGGAAAGGAGGAAATATATATTCGAAAAATTCTTTCAATTTTGTTAAAGCTCCTATATTTTCAGTGGGAGAAAAAGTGCTAGTAGGAAAACTAGGTCCTTATTGTTATGATAAGTGGAAACCTGGTGAAATTGTAAAATGTGTAAGTGGTGTGACATATCTGGTGAAAGTTGATGATAAAATTATGTATAAGCATGTTAATAGTATCAGAAAATTTTCAAGTTTAGAACAGCCTAGTGTGATTACAGAGTCACAAAATATTCAATCAGGTTCAACTAGTGTTTTACCACATATGTCTCCATCATTAGTCGAAATTAATTCTAATAATCCCGTCAGTGTTCAAGAGAATATTACAGAAGTGTTGAATAGTCCAGGTGATATACCTAAAAATAATATGTTCGTTCCAAGTTCGATTCAAGTTCAAGTGCCTGAAGCTCCTGTTTTACGACGTAGTGCTAGAGTTCGTCAAGCACCACAAAAACTGAATCTTTAGTGGTAAGAGTGTTTATTCTCGTTGATGAAAGAGAGAAAATGTTATGTATTTGTCAACCCGACCAAAAATGTCAGTCAGACAGCCAGCGGTAGGGATCGTTAGTTTTGTCAAATGTATTTTAAAAATATGAATTACAATTCAATTCAGAACCCACGGTGTTTCATTTAATACATAGAAACATAATAGAAGTGAGTCTTCACCGGGTTGATATATTTTATGACCATTTGTATAAATAGCTGTCTTTTTCTATCTACACGGTAAATAATCATTTATAGCGTAAATGAAATCTTAGTAAGCACTAACTAACTACTGTATATGTAAAAAGCTGATGATAGCAAACTCCTGAGAATTTAACAGTTTCATCTGAGTACTGAAGCTAACTAATGCAAAAAATTACAAAATTTCCCAATATATGCTGATTTATAACAACTCCGCATTTTCGCAAGATTCACTATCCTCTTTTTTGTCTAAAATTTTTAGTCAAAAACCATTCCGAGACTGATGGACGCGGATTAAAATTCTTGCAAAATGACACTAGTGCGGAAAAGTAAATTTGTCAAGTTTATGGGGAGTATACTGACATTTGAATATTTGAAATATATATTTGTATGATTGTAGTTTACCAAATGACTAAAAATTGATAAATTTTTTATAATTCTGCTATAATTTTCAATAAAAAAACAACTTATTTTTCAATCATTTTTTAATGGCCCTAGTATAAGCCTCATCAAATAAATGAAAAATAATAATAATTAATTGGTTGATAATATGTATTTAATAGGAAATGTCTTTATGTTAACCTTTGGGCTTTTTTCCGCATGCTAGTAGGAAAAATAGTGTACCTAACACGTCCGTAAAGCGACTTTTCCGTACGCGATTGCGGAAAAGTATCACTTTCCGCACTAGTTAGGTAAACTACTATATATTGAAAACAGCCCAAGTAACACAATAAGCATCGAAGTAGATTTAAAATCGACTTTTGTGAAGTGTGAAGCTAATAGGCAATTGAAACCGTCCACTAAAGCTTCTACATGTAGCATTCATTACGTAATCGCTGCCTAAAGGGAGCGCGCGGTTTGGCATACTGCATATTGTATACTCATATAAAAAAGTATCATATACCTATCAATATATAGATAAAAAAACTATGGCAACATTGCTCATTATCGTGAGCAAACGGTTCGGCCATGTGTTTTATTGTATTTAAAAAGCAATTTTTCATGCCAATACGAAGCTTTATGGAATTAAAAGCTAGATAGCTGTTTGTATTGCTTTGTGTAAGCTTTCAAAATTACGTTGAATAAAAAGAAGACTATTGTGAGGTTATGTTTTAAGTGATAGATTGTTTTATAGGTCATATTTTATAATTATTTCCCAATAAAAAATGAAAACCTTTAAAGTTATTGAGACCTTGAAAAGTGGAGATAAAATTTTGTGTGTTGTTCCTGAGGCATGAGGCAATAACAAATTTTCCACCAAGACGTAGTGGTATTAGCCTGTATAGAAAGAGTCGCACGACAAGGCCAATAAAGAGACGTGGTCCAAGAACCAGGAAGGTGATTTTCTGTGTCTATCGTTATTTCGTTCTAACTTTTAGCTGCGTTACCTACTACTTTTATGTACACGCCTGTAATACGCACCTGTTCGTCCAAATTTACGTAGTTTTGTAATTATCCATTCATTTTTATTCCAATTTTTTTCTCCATGATCTATAATGATTCCTGAACTATCATGAAACCTTTCAACTGAATTGAGATTTACAATCACATTAAGGTTAGCAATACTGTGGGTTTTGTCTGGATTTAATTTCCATTCAAAATCCAAATTAATTCTGATACAAAACTTCATAGTATTGCTTATGAATGGCACTAATTGAGGCACTTAAAGGCATTTTATGACCACACTAAACCCCAATTTGGCTATTCTTTTTTTTGGCATTTTTTAAAGTCATTATCTTTATTTTTCGGCCACTTTTCATGACTTACTAGCAATCATTGCTACTTGGTTGCAATATTTAGTCTTAAACAAGATAAGACGTCTTTTAAGAAAGTCTGAAATTATTCTATGAAATAATGCTCAGAATATGCTAAACTTTATCATTTTTTCTAAATTATATGCTTCGATCTAGCATTATTTGCTTGGTAAATGAAATGTGTTACTTGGGAGTAGTTGTCAAATGTGATATTTTAGGTGTGTTCTGAACAAAACAAAGATTTATTGATTTTGATCGGGATATCATGGTTGTAAATAAAATAGTATCTATACAAACCTGCTCATTCCTGTCTTGAGATAATAGCTTACCTCGACGCTTCGCGTCTTGGTTAACTAACTAATCTCTCGAATGAAACTCTTCACACCTTGGTGTTCATTATACTATTTCGACACTTAGGGAAGCATCTGGGAAAATTCCAGAGCCCCTAAATTTTCCAAATTATCAGGTAAGAATGGTTTGTTAACAATAAAAAAACAATGAGCATTTGTTTTCAAATAAAATTAATTGAATTCCACTCTGAAAAATAATTAGGTAATAATACGAATATAATTTGAAAATCGCGAAAATTTTAACCAACTTATTCTAGAAAAAAAAAAGTCCTGGAAAAGTTTTTTTTTGCAATGTATTAAAAAAACATAAGCCTTTTATTACAACCACTGTCTTTTCACCCTTATTTTGCAATATTTTTTTCATTTGAAAAAATTGCTCGACTTTGTCTCAGTATATACCGAGTTTTCATTATTCGGAGTACCCTCGGCTGATATCGATCAAAGTGCCCCGAATGTTACAGTCACATAATATATCATGGATATATTGGAGCATGCCATAGAATATGTCTTGTCGTGTTGTTAGAATGGACGACCGCGTTTCACAACAGTTTTGTTTTCTCTCTCCCTCTCTCCCTCTCTCTCTCCATCGTATCGTACCCATTAAAATGTGTACACTACATAATTAATATAAACATCAACACAATGGAGGGATATTTGGAATGTTCGCTAGAATTCTCGATATGGTAATGTTGGGATGTTAACAAGCGCAATGTTAAACAAGAAGCAATGGAGGTGATTACGTACCTACACATTAAATACACTTAGACATTTCGCTTTGAAATTATGGAGACATTTATTCAGCGTAAGTATTTTAGAGCCATGAAAGATATATGCTATGGAAAAAAGCGCTATCCCAATAAAAACCGTTCCTGGAACGTGCAGTTCACTGTATTCCATTTCCAGTAGACTATCATATCGTTAGAATGTCATAAAATAATAGTTATTTATGTACCGAGGTAGTAAAGTGATTCTTCATCGGACGAGTCTGAAATTATGAGACGAGCGAAGCGAGGCGATTAACAGGCCAGTCCGATAAAGACACTTTACTGACGTGGTGCATACAAAATGTTATCGCCAACTGCTCAGAATTCAGATTAGAAAAAACTGAGATATATTCCATTGTATTTTATTATGACAAAGTAAACATCAAATCTACTTATTATTTGTTATATTTGAATTGAAGGTACACCCTGAAGCATTATAAAATTTAATTCCTGGAGTCAAAGGAATTCCAATAATAATTTGTTGAAAATAAATCGCAAGAAAACTATTATCGAGCATTTTACTTTACCTGCCGCAAATGCGGCAGATAAAGTAAAGGAAGGTAAACTGTTTGTTTACTTCCGGAAATCAATCTGATAATTGGAGGCTTTACTGACGGCTGGCGATAAAATATTTTATTTCACATTTTACCAGAGATGTGATCTACTATGAATGGACCTTAATAAAAGTTGACAACAAAGTTTTGTAGTCTCAGGGTGAAATTCATAGTCGACACTTGAGAGTCACTCATACTCAAACTCAACTTAGTTTGAGTTTAGTTGCGACTTTTCATATCCACTGTCATTACTCAAGTGATACTTAAATTTGACTGGAGAAAGTTTGGCATCAACTTTATTATTATACTCTATTTCTCAATGTCTGACAGCACAGTAGCCTCATTAAATATCCAAATAGAAATGTATATTTTACAGAGTGATACTAAGAATTTTACAAGTAAATACTAAAATTCTAATGCAAAACAAGTAGGTGTCTGTATTGGTTATCTATATACCCCTGTTTCAGCTCAAAATACAATATGGTAATAAAACTGAACAATGCCAGATAAACGATAAATATTGCGGCTGTGGCGGAGATTACGATATTAGTTTATTCTGCTTATTTAATTAGATTCGGTCCACATTACAGTTGAAATAAAATTCATTCGTTCAGGCCTATTAACAAGTTACATTTTCATTTTTATTAAATTAAGTTAATTAAAGAAAATATAGTTTAATTTTCATAATTCAAATTTATTGACAATGAATTAATGTATGTCAAGTAAAGTAAACATACCATTTATAGGATATCTCGTAAATACTGTCGTCTCCAACATATTATTTGCTCGTTGTCGATTAGCACTGATTTGCGACTTTGCTTCTCCCAGGTAAAATTTAATTTGTGTAATATTTTCCAAAAAGTTTTTCGCCCTATGTCAGGCAAATTCTCGTCCTCCTTCACCATTCTTAGAATTATGTCGAGGGTTGGGATCTCTTTTTTAAAATATAATTCGTGTACTTTTCGTCTTATTGTATTTTGCATATGTTCATCAAGGTCAAGTGGTTTTCTTCCATTGGAGGTGGAGATGTATTTCCATTTTTCCTCTCCCTTAGAAGCCTGTGAATAGTAGATTCACTAACTCCTGTCATATTGGAACATGTCGAAATTATATTTCTAACAGTAGCAGCCGGCATTTGATGTACAACAGCATCATGCACATTTAACACTAAAGTCTTCGTTTGTAAGCTAAGCACGCTCTTACACTTTACTGGGGTGAAACTTGAAGACATTTTTCACAACACAGTTAACACTATAGGAACTTTTGGTTGCGTTTGGTTGACAATTGTGATCTATTATCGTCCTTTAACGTTCATCTGACATCTGTTGCATGGCATTCATATTCGAATTTGTGTTCAGTTCGTGTATATGCCCTCTGCAAGTATTTTATTATCAGTTCAGTCCTTTACTGTTCATATATATTTCTTATTTCTTAGGAAAATAGAAAACAAAAGAATACTCTTATCGTCTAGCGAAAAACTAGCCCTAAGTGAGCTGGTTTCTTTTAAAGAAAATAAAAAAAACGGATTGTGCTAGCTTAGCTGGACAGAAAAAGGTATGGGTGTCACTGGCACACGAGTTTAATTCAAGCGGAGAGCATTGTTTTGTATAAAAAATGGATTGATTCAATAATTTTGCTTTTTACCACACCAATGTGATTACTAACCTTAGTAAACGATAAACGTAAACATTATCATCATGTATATAGTTTACAAAAGCAATAAAATCATCCATCATACTATAATTTCCTTGAAAAATTTGAAACTATAACAGACAAATAACAACCAAACAAAATTTTGATATCGTAAACTGACATTGTAAGGTACAAACGAGGTTTATAGATTAGAAATCTTCACTCAAGGGAGCTGGAATCTGTACTTATATTTCACTCAAGTTACACTCAAACTCAACCTCACTTTTCGCCTGTCAAATGTCTCTGCATACAATAAGGATGATTGGAGTATGAGTGACCCTCAAGTGTCGACTATGAATTTCACCCTTAAACTTCAAAATATTATTGATTGTCTAGTTGTCATATTTTTTTCGTTGTGTTAGATAGGGCCATTCGTACCGGTTACACTTAAACGTTAAGTGTCACTTTGTCGTTCGCACCGCATTTAACGCGACGTTAAGGATACCTTAACTAAGCTCGGAATATCCACGGCTTAGTTCCACTTAACCTCGGAATACTAATTTTGAAGTTGATTTATGACAGTTTAGATTTGAGTAAATTGTACCACAGCACACCCTCTAGCAGTTTAACTCTCATCTACAATTTGTATCCAAGTTATAATATCGTGACCGGCCGCTTGAGAGCGCATTAGTAGCGTGACGTTGCAGAATCGCCCAATCGGAGGACGGAGGGAACGTCACGATAACTGTCAATTATTGAAAGTTACAAAATGGTTATCACCCATAGTTAACAACAATAGCCAGTTTGTCGAATTTAAGATAAAGACACTCCTGTATTTGGTTTATTTCTTAGTGTACATATTGGAATTTTTTACAGTCATTTGAGTGTGAAAAATATGTGCACTTTGAAATAATTCAGGGATATCCATCTTATATATAATATTTAAATATCCCGCCCTTATGCCCGATTTCACCAACCGTCTCGTAAAGTTAGGTAATATCCAAGTCGAATTTAGGAATTTCTAAATGCACGTGGCCCAACGTAAATTGCGTTTAGAAATTCCTAAATTCGACTTGGATATTACCTAACCATTAGATTAGATTAGATTAGATTAAAATTGGAGTGGCTCCTTGTCCTATCCCACTGCGACCTTTGCAGATCTATTGTGGTCCTCCCTATATTAGAGCTCGATATCCATACGAGACGGTTGGTGAAATCGAGCATTAGTTATTTCATATTTCCCGCTTTTTTAGTTATTCTTCTTCTTGCTCCTTTTTTGAGCTATATTCTGAGGGATAATTTACCCTTTTCTTGTATGTCACAGATTTCTTTAGTTCTGTGCTCCATGTATACTATCGCAGCGCGCGGCTGGCGCGGTGGACGGTCACAGTACTAATATATTAGATCTGAGATTTAGTAAAGTAGTTAGCCTGCTAGAGGGTGTGCTGTGAATTGTACTTTGGTAGATGGTAGATGGTAGATGGTAGATCTTTGGATTTGTAATTTGTTTTATCGAAATGGAAATGTTAGAATATGATGACGATTTAAAAATAATTGATATAATTGAATACAGCATACTCAGACAGTTATATATAAGGAACGATTATTTTAATACATTCGATGTAGAATGACGAAGGAAACTGCTCTCAATTTTCTTGGAGAAATTGAAATTGTTCATTTTCTATGACATCTTTATACTTGCTAATAATAATTATTTTTCACGTGTTCTGAAATTTATTCCACGAGATCGTTTTTCTTCGCTCATATTTAAACTACTAAAATGACTCGGAAGAAAAACAAAACGTCAAAACCAAAGATGACACCAACTAATATCATACGCATAGATCAAACTGAATCAAACGACTGCCGTTAATTCCAGACAAGATCTTCTTTTTCAAAAAAAGTTTTTAAAATTGCGGCGCTGTCAAATGGAACTTCCCACTTAGTTAAGGGAGGTACAGTTCCACTTAAATTATAAGGGCCATTCGCACCGATTATCCTAAAAAGTCATACTTAGCTAAGTAACACTTATAATTTAAGTGGAACTTCGTTCGCGCCGTACCTCCCTTAACTAAGTGGGAGGTTCCATTTGACAACGCCGCAATTCTTAAAATATTTTTTTGAAAAAGAAGATCTTGTCAGGAATTATCCAATTAACGGTAGACGTTTGATCCAGTTTGTTCTATGCGTTTAATATTATTTGGTGTCATCTTTGTTTTTGACGTTTTGATAAGTATTTATTCTTCCGAGTCATGAGCGGAGAAAAACGATCTTGTGGAATAAATTTCACAACACGTGAAAAATCATTATTATTAGATATTATTAGCAAGTATAAAAATGTCATAGAAAATAAACAATTTCGGGTCCGTTGAACTATAGGGAAACACGAATTTTTGACTGATTTTGCGAAAAATCGATAGTACTCACCTATTTTGAGAATAATCCGTCAAAAAATTTGCAAAGATTTACAAAGAAAAATCCAAAAAAAGATTTTTTTTTCGCCACTTGAGCCATTACTTTTTGGCATGATATTTCATACAAAAAACAGTTTAAATGTATTGCTCTGTACATGAAAGTGATCAACAACATGTGTTCTCGCTATCTATGAAAAAAATCCAGTTAGATTCTTCATAATATTGTTTAAATTACCACTTTTATAAATATATATTTGACAGGCAACCAGTTTGGATATAAATAATTTTAATAATAATCGCATACACAGATATGCAACCTACAAAACATACAATACTTTGTAGCGTGGTTGCCAGCTGTAATCGACTACTCGACAATTATGCTACATGACTATTAAGATACGAAATTAAATATTGTATCAGACTATATTTTTAGTAAGATTCATTCAAGACAAACCCAAGAACATAAATGAAATTATAAACACATTTTATATATGATGATATCCTTATATTGCGTGTTTGAAGAAGGGGAAACAAAAAATATATAGGTAATCATTGTATTCAGCTTTCCCCTCAAAAAATATCCAATACTTTGTAATCCACATCAAGTTATTCCAGAAGGGGAAGGGAATATAATAATTGGATTCGCCCTTCCCCTTCTAGAATAATTAAGGGGAAGGGTGAATCCAATTATTATATTCCCTTCCCCTTCTGGAATATCTTTTGAGGGCAAGGCATTTTTGCCTTGCCCTTCGCTTCTATCCAGCTTCTTCCTCTTTTATCCAGTAATCCAGCTATTACCTTATCCCAAGTTTTTCTTGGTCTGCCCCTTTTTTAGTTTTTTTCAACTTTTGCTCTCCATATTCTCTTTACTGGTCTGCGTTCATCCATACGTGGTAAATGTCCCCACCATTGTAGTTGTCTTTCTTCCACAAATTCTAAGGTTGATTGTATACCCAGGTCTTTTCTGATATCTATGTTTTTCATTCTATCCTCTTTTGTTACACCTCTCACTCTTCTCAAATATTTCATCTCTGTCGCCTGTATTTTACTTTTTTGTTGTCCTGTTAACACCCATGTTTCACATCCATATGTAAGTAGTGGTCCATATATTGTTTTGAATACTTTTAATTTCGTTTCTTCAGATATTTCTTTTTTGTTGATAAATTTTGTATTTCATAGTTTGTTAGTTTTAACTATTCTATTATTAATATCTGCTTCCTGTGCTCCGTTTTCGTCTTCTATTGTTCCAAGGTACTGAAAATTTTCTACATTTATAATAATATATATTTTTCTCATTCCTGTCCTCATTTTTTATTATCAAAAACTATTGAGCGGAGACACGAAGATATTTTTTAAACTTTCACACAATGTTTCAACAACTCCCTAAAACTACTCCACTTAATCTGAATAAAAACATCCAAATTGCTCGTAAATATTTCGACTTCGTGTGTTTTTGTCACTCGGTGTCCACTGCCGTGCGCTATGATAATTGCTTGTTTCCGTACTTTATACGTGTACGTTTTTACGTTAATTACATTCGACTATGTAATGGTATTTCGCCAAATTGCGTCGTTTTTTTTATGTAATGTCTAATACTGTACAAAATGGTATTGTTGCTTTTAAATTGTCCTGTCAGTACTAGAATTCGGGCACAACAGAGTCTGCTTTTAGCTATTAAACCGTAGCAGGGATAACATACAGAAAACATCCGTTTTGTACCCAAATAATAGTTATTTACGTGATTAGTGGGATATGGACATTATTATCGCACGCACGTGAAGTTTGCACGACGAGGCCGTAGGCCAAGACGTTTAATCACATTAGTGCGTTAATAGTTCCTATCACACGTGTTACGTACAAAATTTTATCTACAACTGTTAATTACTATAATTAATAGTACCTATATTATAAAATTTGGAAAAAATTTCAATCCAACGTATTTTTAATGATATTGACTGCAAACATAAGGTGCTGTGTATCATCATATTTTGTGACCATAGCAACAAAGACAAACAAGGCTGTGAAAAAAAAAAAATTAGTTATTTCATCAAATTTAATTTAATTCTGGTATTAATATGTTTCTAGATTCTCATCACCGCACTAGTGCGGTAATGTAATCAAAAACGCACTAGTGCGGTAATATACGTCATTATGACACTGAAAATAGTGTCAAATCGTACCCGTTACATGACAGTTGTAGATAAAATATTCTACTGGTTTTATTGAGCTATAGAAGGCGAATGAATATATTAATTATACGTTCAGAAAACCACGGTTAATCAGCAGCAATCGTACTAGTGAAATCGGCTTCGATATTATTAATTTGGAGAAAAATCAATTGTTGTCATAACGTTGCAACTTTCCAGTCCAATTAACGAATCTATAGGTTTCGATTGATTAAAGACAATTGAAAATTGATTGAATTTGGGGATTTATCAAAAATCTATATTAACTCATTATTAGACATGTTTGTATATTAAACAAAGCCTGCTACGCCCATGAATTTTATCATAAATACCCAAAAATTGCCTGAAAACGCCATCGCCAATAATTGAACAAAATCGGTATATAATGTGGATTCTTTTAAATCGGTAAATAATGTGGATTGTTTTCTATTCTGTCAGTTGTTGATGTGTTGACAGTTTATACTGAGAAAGTAAAATCTTTGTCAAACACTCTTCTCTTGTCGACATAACAATGAAATATTTAACTGAGACTCACCGAATTGAGATCTTAATGATGATCGGGTACGGGGATAACTGCAGAAGTCAAGTTGAAGTGGCAAACTTATTCAATCACAGGTATCCCGAATTGCCTAATATTTCACAAAGTACTGTGTCTAAAATTCATGCACAATTCAGAGAACTTGGACATGTCAAACCATTGAAAAGAAAACCACACTTCGTTGAAGATGATGTGAAAGTGGATATTTTATTAAGTGTCGAAGAGAATCCAACTCCAAGTACATGTCAAATTGCCCGTGAAAATAATGTTAGTCATACAACTGTTCTAAGATGTCTTCATGAAGAAAAACTTCATCCCTACAAATCAACAGTTGTGCAGGAGTTAGCAGAAGACGATCTAGATCGTAGAATGGATTTCTGCGAAAGATTGATGAATGAGCTGAACAGAAATGAGATAGCTCTTGGTAGATACCATTCTTTTTTCGGACGAATCGACATTCACATTGAATGGAGAGGTAAACCGACAGAACTGTAGATATTGGTCTGCACAGAAACCTAACTGGATGCGTGAAACACATACTCAGTACTACAGCACAGTATTATTCCATAATTAGACACCGACGACTGTCCATATTTGGATTTTTATACTAGTTCAAACTCTTCTAAATATTTTTTAAAGTCACAATATTTTAATGACAAAAGATCACAAAATGGTGAAATAAACATAATACCGATATACTAAATAGTATAACACTTACGTAAACGAACATAACAGCTGGTAATACTCGTTTATTACTTACCTTTATAATTTTCTTCACGACAACAAAACAAAACACGCCTGCCACACATGAAGCATTCGCGCAACTGACTCGATGGTGTGGGGGCGATAGTTAGTAGACCGAATGAAACAGAAGATGGTCGAGTGTTGCGTTTCATACTTATAGTCTTGGAGAAATTAAGGCATTCCATATTAGGATACTATTCCATATTTGGTGACTACCTAGTGCAACGCAAACATGAAGTCGAAGCACCCTCGAAAAGTGGTCTCTTACTACTACTACTAAATGTGCAGGCGAGCCTTGTCCTGGACAAC